>JACJUY010000765.1:50418-87268 GCA_014220935.1 Platorchestia sp. MABIK | reverse complement strand
TATGGGCAGCTGGAGGCAGCCTTTAGAACAGCTGGAGGCAAGCTTTGGGGCAGCTGGAGGCATCCTATGGAGCAGCTGGAGGCATCCCATGGAGCAGCTGGAGGCATCCTATGAAGCAGCTGGAGGCATCCTTTAGAGCAGCTGGAGGTAGCCTTTAGAACAGCTGAAGGCATGATTTGGAGCAGCTGGAGGCAGCCTTTAGAGCAGCTGGAGGCAGCCTTTAGAACAGCTGAAGGCAGGCTTTGGAGCAGCTGGAGACAGCCTTTAGAACAGCTGAAGGCAGGCTTTAGAGCAGCTGGATGCAGCCTTTAGAACAGCTGAAGGCAGGCTTTGGAGCAGCTAGAGGCAGCCTTTAGAACAGCTGAAGGCAGGCTTTGGAGCAGCTGGAGGCAGCCTTTAGAGCAGCTGAAGGCAGGGTTTGGAGCTGCTGGAGGCAGTCTCTGGTAGACGAAACTCTGCTAGTTTGCCAAGCGATGTCGCTGCCACTAGCCATTACTAGTCATCGCTGCATAACTGTTTTGATGGTCAAATCTTTTTTCATTTGAATTAAGTTCCTTCTCTACATTTGGGATGGAAAAATTAGTATATTCTTAGTATTAATGGGAATGTGATGCTCAAAAATCTCTCTTTCTCTTTCATTAAAGTGATTACAACATTGAATTTCTCACAATTGTCCTTGACTGTACATTTCTTACTGTCACTATCGTATTGGGATAAATTTGTCCTTCTAAGAAGAGTTAAAAGGGACAAAATCATCCAAATGAGGTATTGTGCGTGACTGAACATGAACATTTTCAAATCTTTGATCACATCTGAAAAATTTAAAGAGAAAAAGTATCAAGCCTAATTTAAATGTAAAATAGAGTTCCAGTTTGAGCAACATTAAAATTTAAAAAGGAGCACGGGTCTTGTTTCTCCTCAGTTAAATGAAAGATGGGCTAAAATTTTCCTACAATAACATCACGGACAATTGGACGCGTGTTTTATCTTTTCTGAGCTCGGGCTTGCGGAAAGTCGCTCGTAATTAGCCTGCCCCTCTCGGGCGTTGTTCGGTGTCTTGAAGACAGCCATCGATTTCCTGTAAATTCTTCATGCTCGTCCAGTAGCAAAATTTCTCACAAAGAAGTCCCCATTAAACAGGGAGGGGCATTTCAAATTCCATTTGGAGTCCTTGTGAGCTTGGTATTCTGCTGGGCGTGATTTCATCATTCTTTTCTCAATAGTCCAAAATTTCACGACCCTGAATACTAGAGGATCAACATTCTATTGTCCATGGCAACAAAGACTGACACTCATTTTGATAGCGCTAAGAGGGGTTTGGTCGACCTTAATAGCTTCTACAATCAACTGCTGATGCTTTGACTTCCAAAGTAATTTATTTAATTGCGTCGGACAACCTAGAAATATGTTCTGAGTGTGGGTAACTGGAATAGCATGGCTATTTAAACTGTTATAGGAGCAATCATAGGCGGGTCATTTATGAATTTTATGTACTACCTGTTTTCTAAAGGTGCCAGTAACTCCTTACAGATTCTGTCTAAGACGGAAGATGTAGTTGCTTCTGCGTACATTTAGACGCTCAGAGCGGATAATGCTAATGCTTTTGATACTATCTGAGTTCGATACAATGGGATTGTTATTTTAAAGAGTTTTAATACAGTTTACGATTATTAAACGTGTTGAAAGTGTGCAAGTTTACTTAACTCCATTTTCCAAACTGTATTCTGTTTTTACACACTCAAAAATGGAAGAAAATGTGTGCGCATTCTTCTGAAAATGTACTTCATTTCGACGAGAGTTATTTTAATGACAGTTTTCCCATTTAATCCAAGACAGAGCATACACAGCTTGCACTCGGAAGATGGCGCAGTTAGCCATTTAAAGCAGTAAATATAATAATATGCTACTAAAAATAAGTGGCCTGCTGTGTCGGATGGAAAATAACATCTCGCAGTTTCAAACGAATTGCGTGTTCAAGTTTGGAATCGTGCAGCAGCAAACCCATTGCAATTATCGTGAGCTCCATGTGGCTGGACACCCGCCTTTTCCATAGCACATCCACATGAGAAACGCGCGTAACAGTTTTGCTTGGCTATTTAATTAATTGCAGATTTGGCTGGTTACCAAAGTGACACTCTCCCACTGTGCTGTGTACGCACGACTGACGCTAGTGGCGGCACCCGCTGCGCCGCTCCTCAAACGCATGAAAAACGCGCGCTTGAAATCACTTTTGCTGCGCGTCCGACCAGCTTCCAGCCGCATCTATTTCTCATGTCATTTCTTCTGAGTCAAGTGCCCATTATTGCTTCATAATTACGTCTGTAAGTTTAAAACCAACCGCTAAGTGCAATGAAATTTTGGTTTTTGTTTTGAACTTGCTGTGTGAGAATTGTATTTTGATGCGAATTTATTGTAGTTTGCATTACATTTCATTTCATTCTTGGGTTTTGATTTTCATGGTTAGGTTGTAATGTATTAAGTAGAGAATGTGATGCATTTTTAGTTGTTTCTCAGTTGAACTGGACATGGAAATAGCAATTGTGACACGTATCCTCCAATATTAATGTGCTTTAAAGTCTTAGAATTAATTATGATTATCAGTGCGCGCTCTGTATGAGCACAAGCTCCCCCGTGAGCTCTCAGTAATTTTGATTAAACAACCGTAAACACTGCACTAGCATTCCATCCGAGTGTTGCTCATTGATAAAAACTTTGTTGTGAACTGACGTGGGATTAATGAACCTCAGGAAGTTGAAACTTGTATTAGACTTCATAATTATAAGACTCGTTATTTTACAGCACTGAATCCCACTAAAGAAATTCATCCTCAAACGAGTTTGGTGCATCTTTTAGAAGCGAAAATATTGCCTTTTCATCTCGACTTTTTGTGGAACAACAATCTCCATATGTTTGCACACCGTAAATAATAGGTGCACAGCTCGTCCGTGTATTTTTCGTTTCAATACTGGGCGGAATTGGCTCGCCCCAACGAAATATGTATCCCACACGGCGAGAAATATTGGCAAGGGACGCACGCGCTCGCGTGGCTAAATCCCCAATCCAAACGGAGCTGGAAGACGCAGTGTGTGTGAATGAAGCGTGCATCAGGGAGAAGACACCTATGTAAAGCAGGGGAAACTAGTGTTGGACACCAATTAAGAAATCCTTGAAATCTTCAACCTATTCTGAAAATTGCAGAATGTAAGAGAAACAGAAAAAACATTGAGTTATATTCTATTTTCCGAAAAGGATTGAGCTCGTTAATTGCCATAAAATTTACGGTAGAACTCGACTATCTAACAGCAATCTCGTGACGTAGTAGAACGAAAAAAATTAAAATTTTTGTACTACTTTGCCCCAGGTAGCATTGTTCATTGTTATCAGCATGGAACAATGAATGAACACTGGACACTTCAAGGAATTGAACAATGTATAAATTAGACATTTTAGCAGTGTTATGATCCGATGTAGTCTCTCAGGAGATAATCACAGCGACCGTCCACTAGTCTGAGGAACTACCTGGACCCGAGAAGCCACATTGTGGAGAATGTTATTGTGGAACGTAAATGCATGTTCAATTCTATCAGATGGCTTTCTTTGGTTTAAAAAGGTTGCAGCAGTACATATACCTACAAATTATACTACTTCTGATGTCTGCATTATTTTTTACACTTAGGAAGAAGGGACACAGCGAGCTTAATAGATTCACAAGATATAATTGTGAGATGAGTGAGGCTATCACAATTATCTAAGAATCCTGTACCACTGATTTTTCACACAGTTCGCACAAAAAATACGCTGCCATCGAGATACATATTTTAATTACAAAGAAGGATAAACCTAACATATTTTAAAGCTGTGAAGCGTTATAGAAAACTACGTTCTTTAAAATTGATGACACCAATGACGTTTTAACCGCTAGTGTTGAATTTGGATGCAAAATCATTTTAAACATGTATAATTGGCATATTTATTATTAAAAATCTCAAAAAACATTAAATTTTCATTTATCGAGGTTCAATAACTCGTTCCCGAGCTACCAACGCGCTTGAATGAGCATGCAAAACATCATGATTGACGGTAGCAGAATGATTTGAAATACCGGAAGATGAGCGTGCCAGCGTCACTATCCCCAAATTCTCGTTCATATTCCGAGTTCCTTAATTGAGTGAACGTAGGAGGACTCGCTAGCTATAATTGCATCACTTCGAGTTTCTGCGCTCAGCCACAGCAGCTGCTGGTCTTCACCGAAGTTTAAGCTAAACTTGCGTAGGATTTCAATTGTAGATAACTTACAATTTTTCATTCTTAACTTTCTTAATCGTGCTTTTTCATGAGCATTGCTAAGTTTTGCGTCGCCACGAGTTTCCATGTGTTTCCAACTTCCGTCTGACATATCAGAGGGAACGCTGAAAATTTCAAACTTGATTCATTTTGCAAAAATGCATTGTGCTCGAACCTTGACTTCAGTCATGTTCGAGTCTCATATAAATTCACTGCACCCTGATGTATTGCCGCTGCAGCTCATCAGACGGAGCCGCTGGGTCGGCATTAGATCAAATGGCGCTCGGGTTCCAAAGAATAGACGAGTTCATTCGCTTATCTCAGTGTGATTGTTTGTGGCGCCTGCGGTTTATGGCCGGACACCTGGCACTTCAACAACCCCCATGCCCGCATTTGGAGCAAGACGTACTACGATAAGAAGCCTGTTTTTGCCTTGCACTGATAGGTATATTCACTGCCACGTGTGAGCCTACCACTACCTTATGCTTCCTGTGTGTAACAACGAACTGTACCTGTAGCCTTCCGTCCAGCCGCCGCGCAGTTTGGACCTTCTTCCAACGGGCGTACTGTGTGACTTGTAAACTACAGAGCGTGGAATAAAAATTAAACATTAAAAATAACTTTCAGATCATTTTTTTTTTCTTTCGAACAAATCGTATTCAATTGCTACTAAATTTTACATGTATACTTGCCCAGTATAACTTACTTTCTAGAAAACTGCATTTTCGATTGAGAGTTGCGCACAATACCACCAGCTACAACACGTAGCACTTCCAGAAAAATACCGTCCCATCAATGAAGAAGATAAAATGTAAGATTTTTTGTAAAATAAAAACTTTCGAACAAATTCTAGTTTCAAGTTTCGACCGTCCTAAGAAGTCCAGGGGATTGAGATCTGGCGAACTGACCACCTCTCAATCCCATCGTTCTGAAAATCCACAGTTCATTATTAGAAGAATGTTTGGAAGCAGAATTAAACTTAGCGTTCAAAATGTTATTAATGTATGTTTTTACATTAAGTATCCAATTTCACTTCACATAAATGAGAGGAGACTTCCGTATGTGAGGAAATTGATCACACAAGCTCTTTGATTCAAAAGCAGTCGCAGAATCCTTCCTTTCAATGGTGTAGCTAATAATTACGCAGGTTGTGAACTACTGTATTTAAATTATGGAGAACTTCTCGTCAGATCACACAATTTCCCTTGTGCCTCTTTTCGCATCGTTCAACAAAACTTTCCTTTCATCCAATCTTTTCAGCATTCGAATGTTTGTGAGAGTTTGTTTCTTTTGCAGTTTGAAACAACCACGACCAGATCATCGTGAGCAATCCTTCTCATTGTTCTGGGACTCATTCCACACTCTTTGGCCTTCTGCCCTGAAGACAAGTTTAGGTGGCGCATGATCTCTTTCAAGCAATATCAACAAGAGCTGCGTTTTATGGTGATCGAAGCCGTCCACATCGAGGCCGATCATCAAAATCTCCGCGTTTTTTGATAGCCGTTTGAGTAGCTACATGTGCTCCAAACGGTTAATTTCCCGGGATTGAGACTCTCCGCCTACTCGGAGTTGAAGCCGTCATGCCGACGTACGAGGATGTGCGCTGCACATAACTGTTAGAGTAAACGAAAGAGGCTCGCACAGAAATGGTAAGCGTATCCTTCTACCGAAAAAAAAAACAGTTTTAAAATTATTAACCCGAGTGACATGTAAATTGAAGTTATAGAAATATTTTCCACACAGACGTCAAGGAATTTCTGTATCAGAGTGGCAGAGCATTGGGGTAGAAGCTTCCGTACTGGGAATCAGCTAGAACACCCATCGCGTTTTGTAGTGCGATATCATACCAAAAAATGCGATGTCCCTATTCTTCTGCCGATTTCAAAATTATAGACTCGGCTTCGACCCCGTATGACCTCAGGCCTTACATTTTTCCAAGCGAAACTCTGATCTGAACAATAAGGACAGTTCATGCCCTTTACAAATAGTAAATAGGTAGAAACGTCATCATCATTACCCTAATTTAATTTCATGCTTGTATTTTGCGTGTTTTCTGTGTTTTTTCTTCTCTGACATACTTTGTTTTTTTCTTCTCACGAGATATTTCAATACCTACAATTCATCGTAATTTGATCTTTTATTTCAGACATAATGATTTATTTTTTGAACTGATGGTGGAGCAAGACTCCGAAACATTTTCATAGTAGATATGATTAATTTCCTCCGAATTTTCATCATTTTTGGTTTCTGACAATGTTTTTACTCAATGCTATTGCTTTAATGTCAATATTGCTCTATTGTGTTCATCACCAAGTTTTAAGCTCTATTTTTATGTAAATAATTAGTTTAGCAAATCAATGCTGCTAGCAAAATAAAGTGTCGTTATTTACAGGTACTTTTCTTTAGTTTCACTGTGTAAGCAGCTTAATAAGTCATACTCTCAACGGGTTGTACACACAGCGAAGATTCATGTATTCCAATGGCAAAATTGTTGCAAACCTGTGGCGCGTGTGAAATTAAATGAATTTGCATCATGGATACAATCGGAACGCAGATTTTAGCCCCATGTGGGATGCTGATGGGCAGTCACCATTTGTTCAAGAATCATGGAGTTCCTATAGAACTCCACAACTAGGCAAGACTAAAATACATCAAAATTAGAGTGCAGTAAATTCTACGCATGAGATATCCCCACCTTGTGATATCATAGACTTAATTTTCAGCGACTTAACACGTTTTAGTGTTAATATAACTTTGGTATCAGTCGTCAACACTTATTTAAGCATGACAAATTTGGCTAATGAACTTAGATTGATGAAGCGAGTTAGTTTCGGTGTACCAAAACCCCAGCGTTAATACGAAAGTACGCTATTCTCCAGTTACGACTCATAGAATACTAACTTGCAGTACAAATCAGCACCACGTCATAATTAAGAGTTAGCCATCATTTGGGTCATCACTGTCAAAAATAGAGCACAAATAAAACCGTCGCTGAGTAAATTAATCACCGCCACTTTATCAGTCTGGAATTAGGATTATGGGCCACAAAGATAACCACGAGAATACTGCCAAAAACAATGAGTGAAGGAGAAGCAAGATGAGAACAAAAGTAACTAAATTTAACAGTGAGTAATCCGATATAAAGAGATTCTTCGCTTTGCCGAAATGTAACGAAAGAAGCCATTTCTGACTCGGGAATTAAAACCGATGACGAATTAAAGGGATGAAGTTCTCTGTATGTAATTAAGGGTAACTCAACATGACCAACATTATTCAAACCTCTGTTGCTCAGCACACTATCAAAGGGACAGTCATTCAGTGTAACCTGGACAATCACTCAATATAACCTAGACAGTCACTCAATATAACCTGGACAGCCACTCAATAAAACCTGGACAGTCACTCAAAACGACCTAGACAGTCCCTCAATATAACCTGGACAGTCACTCAATACAACCTAGACAGTCACTCAATGTAACCTGGACAGTCACTCAATTTAACCTGGACAGTCACTCTACATAACCTGGACAGTCACTCTACATAACCTGGACAGTCACTCAGTGTGTAAACTGGAGAGTCACTTAATACAACCTAGACAGTCCCTCAATATAACCTGGACAGTCACTCAGTTTAACCTGGAGAGTCACTCAGTATATCCTGGAGAGTCACTCAGTATAACCTGGAGAGTCACTCAGTATAACTTGGACAGTCACTCAGTATAACCTGGAGAGTCACTCAGTGTATAACCTGGACAGTTACTCAGTATAACCTGGAGAATCGCTCAGTGTATAGCCTGGAGAGTCTCTCAGTATAACCTGAAGAGTCATTCAGTGTGTAACTTGGAGAGTCCCTCAGTATAACATGGAGTCACTCAGTGTATAACCTGGAGAGTCCCTCAGTAAAACCTGGACAGTTACTCAGTATAACCTGGAGAGTCCCTCAGATAGCCTGGACAGTCAATCAGTATAACCTCCTCGAGGAGAGTAGGGGGACTGCATAGAGCGAGGTGTCCAAATGGTAGTGTTGAAATTTTCGATATTACCCTTCATGTCAAGATGCTCTGAATTATTTCACGCTCGGTGTGCTGATGCACTTTTTTGCCCGCTTTAGTTTGTGCTGTCATTATATTTTTTGAACATTATATTTTTTCATTATATTTTTGTCATTATATTTTTTGAACATCATGTAAATTGGCATACGAAGGCGTTTGTGCAAGGTGCTAAAATTACACAATATCTTAGACATTTGTGTCAGTTGTTACATTCTTCAAAAAATTTTGCCCATTGAAGTTAACGCAAAGGTTGTATCGAAAGGATCTTTTGAGCTCCCGAGGCGTGTGACGATGAAAAAAATCGATAGTAGGAAATAGATTAGATGTCAGTGTTAGCAGCCTCCCTAACCACAACAAAGGTGTTCCCATGAGAGAAAGAAGGAAAGTGGCATTTAATATATATACTGAAGTTATCTGCTTTTTCTTATCTACCACTAAGATTAGAATGACCGACGTGTGTTTATTTAGATGTTTCGTGTCCCGCTCTAAAGAATAGATAGGAAGTAAATTTATTATGAATTATTTGAATGCATTTATTTTAGAAATTGGAAGGGGGCTTGTGTATTTTTCTTTTTTTGCAGTGGAGCAGTGAAGAATAATTTTGATTTTCAAATTATTTACTTCAACTTAATTTTTGAGCAGCTTTGAAAATATTACTTCGGTAAAGAACAAAAGTTTCATTTATATGCTAGAGGTATACGCGCGCAAAGGACGTCGTGACACAAAAAGATTTTTCGAGCGTAAATGCTTGGCACGCCTGAAGTTAGGGGCTACAGTCACCATGTAGTTTGCATCAGTAATTTGCAAATTAGGCAAGTGCCGCAAGACCGTCGTAAATAAAGGATCATTAATGTCCAAAATACCCGCGCGTTCTTAAAATTTTAAGCTACGCTTTTCTAATAATACAAAAAACAAAATATTTAGGAGTCTGTCTCTCCGATTTTCCCTAAGCTAAAATCTGGACATAAAAAAGGACAAGTTCTGGCAGTTGTGCGTGCACGCGTTCGCTTGGAGTGAATTGAAAAATGAATGCTATACTGAGCCAGTCTAAACTCGAAGAATTTGTGGCTAAGTTCTGGTGATAAAAATACAATGTAATTATACGATAATGGAAAAGCGCTTAAACCAAACATTGCTTAAGTTCTCGTATATTTTAAATTTCCATACACTGTGACGGACTCTACAAAGAAATTGCCACGAATTCAACGTACGGATCTACATCTATTCGTGTGAAGTATATCTGTGAGGTTTCCAAAATGTACACGGTTTCCGTGAAATAAAAATAACAAGTTATCCAAAGCCGATATTTAAAATGCTAAGTGACTTCGTGACTTAACGAAAAATTTGGCCGTTGAAATTTGAGACTAGTTCAGAGGCTTCAAATAATAGAATTCATTTGGTGTCGCTTCAGCAAACGTGCTATAGAGGAGGGATGACTATTGCCTGCACAAGTTGTCTTGTTATCGCCCAACATTCCTATTTAAATTGTGGTCTGCCGGAGCTCAGCAGCAACAATAGTCGAAAGATATTTCATGGTAAACGAGAGGCTCGCACAAAGGTGGGCCGTAGTAAAAGAAAGTTAAGGAGCTCATCTCACCTGACTCATCCTTTACTTGAGCTCGACGAGGCGGTAACTCAGGCTTTAGTCAAGACCAAGGAAATTATGCCGACGATTCAGTTCAAGGTCCAAAGGTTAGACATGGGTCATTGCTAGGAAAAGCTCTTGAAACTGAGTATTAAATACTCCCTGTCACACTAACATGAAATCAGTCTCTTCAGTGCAAGCTAAACTTGAATATTTCTGTATTAGTGAACTAAAAAATGTCTTAAGATGCATGTGAAAATAATCGTGTGAAAATGACTGCACTAGCTTTCGAAAGATATACTGGTTTTCATTGAAGTAAAAAAGGTGGCAATGTAAGTCTTTTCAGGATAAGGTATAAAAGGATAAAGCTGATGCTCTGTAACATACGAAACATCGAACTTCGTGTCTATTGTTGACGCAGACAGTACGGTATGAGTTGTGGTTACAATTTCATCTTTAACTGCATCAAGTTGTGAAGCACCGCGAACAAAGATTTCCAATAATGTAGAGGTGCTTTAAAAAACGAGCGGTACAAAACGTTGACAATAGGCTGGGCAACACAAATTAAACACTTTTCCTGATTAACAAAATATCTGAAAATTCCTCAGTTTTAAGATGTTTAGATTAAAAGTTCTGGCTTTTGGGCCCAGTCTTCTAAATTTTCGTATCTCTAAAGTACAAATTTTAAATAGAATGCCTTTTAATCCGGCAACTGTTACTCTTCAGTGTTTAGTGTTAACAAATAGTTCGCGCTGCGACACAGGGTTGACGCCGTGGCGCGTTCGTCAAATGAACAAATGAGGGCTATGCATTTGGTCTCTGGCGGGGCCTATGGCAATGCTTGAGGCGCTGCTAGGTTGTATCATGGGTGTTTTCTCTATAGATTTCACCCGGGCATCGCATGTTTACGGATATATATGTTGTGTTTATAAACATGCATCAATTTTTATCACCCTGAACTGCAGCGATGGAATGTAAATATTCAGCCTAGCATATTAAATGGCAAACATTGTGCAAAGTATTTACTTCGCGTAAATTAAATAAATAACGTGAGTGCTTTTGCGGATAAATGCTTTGAATATTTTTCAGTGAACAAAAAAGAACTTTTCGTAATTCTTGCAGAAGAGGAAGCTACGCTAATTTCCTACGTACACAAAGAACATTACAGCGATGTGAATGCAATGAACACATCATTCGATTCAAATAGTCAAGAACATTTGCGTTCGACAAATACGTGCTTGAGATTTCCTAATCTAAGCCATCAGAATAAACTAGGAAGGATGAAGAGCTTGCCTTATTTCTCGAAGTCTTCAACCGCCTTGTGCATAATTTACGATGACCATGCACTTATTTCTTAGAGAGGCACAGAGAAGTTATCCATACCTACCATGCACTTTTCAATTGGAAATGGTGGCATGTGTTCTCATAAATATACACAAGCACATTGCGCTTAAAACTGAGGAACGTTTAGGTAACTTTTCTTCTTTTCAACTCTTCCAGAAAATCGTTGCCAGTTAAACGGTTCAGTGATTTCCTAACCTTGTACACAGCATCCTGAACTTTCCTCGAATTTAGGAATGTGTTCGGAAACGAGGGAGTTTTTGCGGCAGCTCCGTATGGAAATGGGTAAAAAATACCGCATGGGGTCGCATCCTTTCGTTCTCTCCCGACCAAATATATGGCCTGGTCTCAAACAAAGAAATTCTTGTTTATTTATTCTGGATAACCAAATACCACACAACTGCAAAGCTTTGGCTGAAAATATATTTGAGGGATTTGCAAGTGCAAAAACATTCTATGCATTTGTCATCAGATAGCTTTCAAGTAAGCGACATGCGAATCTAACATTGTTTCATTTTTTAAATCATCCAGAATCTTTCCTTACTCACCAAAAAATATTTGATTTGCATTTTTGTGCATGCATTTGAAAATTCTGTACGTAAAATCTATTTGCTCATACAATCTCTTGACAAGAGGTAATAATTACACGCTGAAAATATAGGATGTGTACGATTAGCGAAATCCATTTTCACCTACACGCGTAAATATTACAAGACATGGTCCGTTTCGACTGCATTTATGTTTCTTGGATAAAAATTCAGGGTGCTTCATTTTCAGTGAACATCGTCCTATTGAGGTGAGCTCAGTGCACCTTCTTTAGAAGTCTTTTTTATGGGACCCACGCGATCTCTCGCTCAAAACATCGGTTAAACTTTACTCCCCACCAGAGCTGTTAATTCACTCTGGATAACCTTGTTTATCTGGTCTTAAGTGTAATGCCGCGTCCATTCAAATGAAAATGATCGCATGTCGAACACGAGCAGATTTTCGTAAGTCTACTTTAGCTCTCCGTCTTTAACGCAAGGTCTCCCTAAAGCTTACGACTTGCCGACCGTCTGCTAAAGACCTGCACCTTTGCGACCGAGAGGTCTTAACGTTCATTCTAAGGTGTTCAAATTCCGTCTAAAAGATATGCTGAAAGCCCTCAACTGGAAAAGAACATCTGCTTCATCAGAGCAATTGATGACACCGGTGAGACTTGGGCTTTGCAAACGCTGGGTTTGGCATTGACATTCCTAGAAACGCCTTGGAAAAAAATTAATTTCCTGCATATCCATAGCTGTAAAAATAACTTATGTAACGAAAAATTGGCTTATTTAAAGCCTTATTAGGGATGAAAATTTTCTTCTGAAGTACCTGAGGGCAGAAATAATGCTTTTGCGTTTTTCATGCTTAAATTTGCCGTTAGCATCGCCAGCCCGAAAAAATATTCACACAAAGCATTTTATGTTGTGTAAATGAATATTATAATAAAACGCATGAAAGTTAGGCTTTTAAAATATGCTCCTGAGACCATCTCATTTACATAGTTTTCTTTCTTTATTGTGATGCCGTGATCTCAAGCTAATATGCGAGATTAGTGTCCGAGTTTAATACACTGCCTCGATGCTACCATGATATTCATACTTGTTCGTGGAACTTCAAAATAGTGCTGTGAAATATGATTATTACCCTTTTTGTAAAGAATCATAGAATGATCGCGTAGTTGTAGAGTGAAAGAATGAATGCATGAAAGTTTTAAGTTTACTTTTAGAAAATTATACTCGGCATACAAAAGGATTTCATGAGCTTTTTCTAATGAAGAAAAATCCCTTAAGTATAAAAGTAAAGAATATGTGTTTCCCGATGGCTTCATGCAAAAAATAGCTTTCTTCGAACTTCATGCTCGAAAACAGCTCTCAGTTGCAGTATTCGCTGGCTGCACACGGCGTGGAGGCAACAAAGACCGGACCATGTAATTCGCTTCACTTTTAAAGTCTGTCTGACAGTGATTGGCTTTCTTCTGTGATTGGAATAATTGTAAAATTGTCCACCTATGCCGTCATTATCTTCTATTTTCTAGACGTCTTATCAATCGATGGCACTGAAGGAAAAAGCTCGAGAGAGAGATGTTCATTGCTTCCACGTTAGTCCAGGCACCAGAGAGTCAGCTTTTTGTGACAAAGGGAGAGAAAAGAATAAATCATCACATACGAATGCACTCGACTGTATGGGAGGCCAGACTAAATTTTGAGGAGAAATACACATAGTAGTGATTTTAATTTGTTGAAACTTAAAATTTCAATCATCTTTGCGGGTTTTCCGCATTGGTTCTAACTAAAAATTCAATAATTCGCTAAAATAGGATAAACTTTATACAAGCAAATACGATACCCAATTTACCGATAATGCATTTAATAGTTTATAGTTAGTTATTCGTTCTCATGAAATGAATGTCGAGTTTTGAAGAAATTTGCATTCCTTTCACCTAAATCACCAAACCTAGTTTCACTAAATATTTAACCCGTCAAATTGGGCATACCTACCGTAGAGTAAATAGGTATGACATTAACTAAATGCACATTTCAAATGAAATAATAAAATCTACAATAGCTTGAGTTTTTATTTTTACGTTAAAAGTGCAGAGAGTCAGCAAGAAATATACAAAGTTAGCCCGATTGCGCAGCGCCCGGTGGTGAGACGCTCACAATGCTGGAGCGGATCAAGCATTGGGCGTCTTCTCAGCCCTGCGTCGCACGCTCAAGAAACATTTTGTCCTCATCTGGCCCCATGTTGGGAGCACGCAGTTGCCGACGGGATCGCTGAATAAATTGTTACATCATGAATATGTGATAATGACATTCATCAGAACTCAACGGTGTCTTAATTTCTTGAAAATAAATGCAAGAATTATTCAAAGGCCTAAAAGAATATTATCATTTGCAAGAAGTATGTTGGATTGAGTACCTTTACCAACATACATTAACCAAAAATTTCTCAGTCTTCCCGAATAGAATAAGAGCCAGACGGCGCAGATTGACTGCGTCGACTCCTGATGCAGGGGACGGTCTTCGTCATCTATCCTCCCTGATCTTATCGGCCTGGCCCCTAACAAAGAAATTGAAAAAAGATCTTTGGAGGTCGAGTCCGGATCATCGAAATTTTTCTGTTCAACAAAAATGCGAGGTGTGATGGACGCTGCTGATGTATTTGCGTGGCACTTAATGTTAGGCGAGATCCATTTTCAGCCATACAAAACATTACTGTATAATGTTTATATGATATAATAATCTGTTTGGAAACAGAGCTTGACTCCAAGGTTGAAGATGTCCTTGAAACCATGGACTGTGAACTTTTACAGGCAGTTTCAGAGCTGCATAAACACGGGTGCTGATGAATGTGTTGCTGATGAAGATGATGGAGAAGCCTTTCGAGCTTCTTTAAACAGTGCGTTCATTACCGATAGAAGAACTACCCTCAAATTAAAAATGCATTAAATGATTTCGTCCACCCAAGTGAGAGCCAAAGTACTTCTATACAAATATTGGTACAACTATTTGCTTGGTATAATGGGGTAAATCCAAAGACTATTCCTGAAATACTTGACAGTTTCTCAAACTATCTCCTCAAACTGTACAAAACACCTATTTAAAAAGGAAGTTCATAAGTAGACGCGATTATCATACCCTACAAGTTCATTACAAGCAAACAGCCTAAAAAATTCAACAATTTAAAATGAACTGGCAAGAACTATTTTCTTAAAGCCATGAGTGTAGGTGCTATATGTAATCAAAAGCTACTAAATTCATAATTTAGTGAAGAGATTCTATATGGGTATAGGCCCAGAATAATGGAGCAAGTTTACTTTAGAAATTACTACTCGAATAAATCGACATCAACCGACAACATGGAGATAAGATCAGGCTACACTCATGAATTCGAGCGTAGATAGTTACACATAATCGAATGTGCAAGATTAATAAACATCCGAAACTTTTCCCTATGTACTCGTAGACTCAAAAATAATGAATTTACATTGGATTTTTTTTTCTAGCACAGCAGAGTCAGCCTCTTTGTCTCAACCCATTTAAACATTGATAAAATCTGGAAGTGATTTGTTCATGTACATTTGATATCATGAAGCGCAAGTGTTTTGGCCAGGAATCCCGGATATTTTCAATAAACAATGTCGCACGAGTAGAGCTGCCTCGCATGTTCGTTGAGGATAGCTTTTCATTCTAAATCCACTAGCTATCTAAACTGGGCGTAGCCAGCTATGGGAATGAGATAACTTCTCAAGGGTTTCACCAACTTTGGATATTTACTTAAAGTATATATTAAAAGTTGTTGAAACAAAAGTGTCTCCCCACTCATGATTTCAGATCTAAACTTCGGAGCCCATTTCACCATCTAATGATAGGCTATACAGAGACGGAGTTGGTCTTAAGGACGTACGCTAGCACAGATTCTACCGCTAAGCTGAACCAATCTCTGATTATGGTTCAAATTAAAGGAAATATCATATAAAACCAACAAGGCTCAATGTAGTGCAATGCACAAACTTGTTGTGAGCTAGGCAGCGTTGACATAGCCGTTTGCTTAATATCGCACCTCTGTGGGCTATGTGTAGTTCTTCACAGTTTCTTGCATGTCAATGGTGCCAATTCCGTTAATTTTTACAATTATAATTTCAATTCGTTTGTACCTCTATGAGAGTCTCCCAACAGAGAGCACGCAGCCACCATATGGATCTCCCGTTACTGCCTCAACTTTTTTGTTAAATTCGTCAGGCATTCCTCGCTGTTACGTGACAACCAACGCTCAATTCAGACTTGTAGCGTCACAATCAGGCAAGGCAGGATTGGGCCAGGAGCACATCATGCACTCACGTTGTACGTCGTTGCAAGTCATGGATTCTTGTAAGATATGTTTGAAATGTATTACTGCTAAGAGAGTGTTGTCACAAAAATAGGTTTAGGTGACCAAAACATTTCCTGGAAGTACGCTCATGACTGGAGCAACAAACTTCTAACGTAGAAATGAGAAGTAATAATATCACAATATTGAATTGATTGTGTTAAATTCTTTCTTTGAAAACACACGAACATCTGTTCTCAAAACTAACTTTCGAATGTGTATTTTGAAAAGTTAAGTTATTGTAGTAGAAGCAGAGGAATCTAGCTTAACCAATGAATAAATGTTGAGAAATCATTTCCATGCGAGACACCCCATAACCAAGACATTTCCATGAAAGTATGAAATTATGCATTAATCTAATCCATACCAACCACTTTTAAAAGCAAAGTTATTAGTTCAAAGTAGAGAGTTAATATAATCATCAAACGATTTTAAACCTCGCTCGCCTGTTGTCTCCGCAACACCAAGAGGCAGACGCAGCCATCCCGCGCCCACCACTTCTGCGTCACTACACGTACGCCGCCTCAACTGTCACTTGCAAGCTATTTTTAATGTGTTCGTTTCGTGAGAGTCATGATGCTCTCAACAATCCCGAAATATTTAATTGATTCTGATGTGCCATATATTTTTTACATTTTTCTTATTATTACCTCTGAGAGCAATTTTAAAATTATATCTAACACTTTCTTCAAATTTCTCACTTCAATTAAATCTTGCATTAAGTGTAAGAATGACTTGCTGTTGAGTTCTTCTAACTATATTCATTTGGGGTGAAAAACAATAATCGTTCGTGTCGTTAATGAATTAGATTTTCTTTTTAAGTAGTTTCTTTTACTTCTTAAAGAAAATCGAATTCACTAATTACACAAACGATTTTTGTTTTCCGGTGTGAAATTAAATGTTAAATGTGTTAATGTTAATGTTAATTTAATGTTGATTAAATGTTAAATGTTAATTAAATTCAATGTACAAAAATAAAACCTCCTGGTTGTGAGCATCATCACACAGACCTTTCAAGCTTATGCTATGCTATAAGTATTGGGTAGAACGATCAAGCTTGTTGATTTTTTCCAACTTAATTAAGTATTATAACATTCTTTTAAAGTTTTTCTCTGGTGTGAGAAATATCAAGCATAGAGGACGTATCGCTTAATTGTCTAGAACTTCCTCCGCACAATTAAATATATTTAAAAAGGTGCCTCAAAGATAAATGCTGCTCACCACGCTGGCAGAGAGTGCCGTCTGCAAATACACAGCTGCTGCTTTTCTGCGGGGCGTTCTTCAGAAGCTAACGATAGTCGTCTTCTTATTCTGGACTTGCGTGAAATTCCTACAGTGCTACCTGTGTTTGTCATGAAATTAATTTTAAAATATTTTTCGTTTCCAGTCGATTAGACTCATGAGTTTGTGAATCTTCATAAAATACCAGCATAACAGGAAATTCATCCATGAAGTGAATCTGTAGTCTCCCTGAAAATTGATTTTCCAGATCGTAGACGCCCATTTTTTACTCTCCCAAATAGTTCAGAAACAACGAACGTAAGTAACCCGAGAGCGAGAAGGAGTGGGCAATGATTGCTAATGAATAGGAAGCGGTTGTCGTAAATTGGCGAGGGTAATTACGACATGTTCCCTGGTCTCGTTATTGGCTCCTGAGCTACGAGTCAGCCGAGTCCTTCCCAAGGCTTCAAGCTCTCTCGCAAAATATTTCTTTTACTCCACAGAGCGAACATTTGACAGCTTGCAGTTTGCTTCTTTGTTTTATGAAGCATTTGTCCTTAGAAATGTTTTCTCTCTTAAAAATACTGAAGACACAAATTCTTAACGTACTCTGCAAACTTTCAGTTATTAAATGGTTCAGTTAAATTCTTCATTTTAATGGAAACCTATCGAGAAGGATTTATCAAAGCCAAATCCTGGTTTACAGCCTTTGAATTCTTTGCTTATGACTTTGTTTCATAGTTTCCTAAATGTACTAAACATTAAAATTAAACACAATTCGACATTTGTAAGCAAAATCGATGACATGAAATACAGTATATTACCTGACTCTTAATTATCATAAGTTTTCCATTTTAATATTGTCATTGCAGAAATCGTGATGAATTCAACAGTGAGAACGGGCATGGAATATTTTTCCCTTTCAAACTATTACCTACCACCTTGTAAGATGTCAGGGCGCCTTTTTCATTTTCTATTCTGAGCTGAGTCACCTACAGCGCTCTCGATGTGAAATGTGCCAAAGGGTGTCATGAATACTAATATTGAGTTCAATGAATCATCCGTGTGATTGAGTAGCTATTTGCTCCTACACTCATGATTGCTCTACTCCGACTGCTTGAAATTTTCAGTCGAATAAATCATTTTCGTAACGGAATAACCGTGCGCTCTCACACGAATGATGGTTCCAATCCATCCATTCGTAACTGCAATCTCGTCCCCCATATTTCTCAATTAGAACCATGCGATTTCCACCCGTTAAAAATTTCACGACTGAGCATTATCGGCGGATTTGCCCATCCATGAATCGCCAGGTACTCGATCCTCCGTGAATAACAGCAGGATCCATCGCTGCCTGTGTTCGACGTGAAATTTGCTTCATATGATATTTCTTAATTAGTTGATAAATGATTATTGGCCTCTGATTCGTAATTTTATGAATCAGAAATAATCACCAGCATAGTTAAAACTGGTTGAACATGTTGAATCTTCAGCTGATACGCCAGGTCACGTGAACATAGCGTACGGAATCCGCCTGTGATAATGGCAGAAGTTCGCTTTGTGTGAAGGGAACATCAAAATACAGCATAGTATAAATTTCCCTCATATTTGGAAATAGGCACACTATAATTTGAAAAATCTTTAGCTTAAATAGCATGACTTAGTATTTCAAGGACAAAAATATTGTTGTACCCCACTATAAGTAAATCTTTACAGTTATAATGCTTGCAAACAAGCAAAAGTCTGTCAACAATGAGTCACATTTGGAAGTTTTTAAGCTTAAATTTTACAGAGAAAAGGAACTTGATGAACCGTATGAGAAATGTCCTTAGAACAACAGTAGAATTTCGCTTTTCAGCCTTACGAGCGAGCAGAGAGGATACAGAGTGTTAGCTGGCACGTAAAGCTACGTTAGCGTGCAGCCCTGCGATAAGTAAGTGCTAGACCAAACATCAGTTTGGAAAGGAGAGGCCATTACTACGACAAGCGAAGCTGTTCCGTAATGGAACCCATCTACAGAGCGGTAGGTAATGAAGGAGTATTATATCTTCACTGATTTCAGACCAACGTGTGATAAACAAGGCTGCAGGTGTTGTTTGATGATCAAATGGTAGATATTAATTGCGTTCTCTGATGCTTGTTCCAATAATCAGCACACACTCGCTGAAAATTCTGATTGAACTTGGTCATTGTCATTACCGTTAAATCGCGCGAAATGATCTCCCTAAGGCTCCCGTACTCGAACATTAGAGTTGTCCGGCAGTGGTCGCACCTTGAGAAAAACACGAAACATTTCACAGTAGCCGTTGCTCTATTCTTGTACAAGCTTTAGCTCCAACACTACCTTAGAGAATTTCGTGTTGGATGAAGGTAATCTTCTTAAGGAATTCAGCAGAATTAGAAGATTCGGCTGGATATTAGCTACTAAGTTAAAACTTTCTGGGTATTTTTCCGAGAAACCGACCGCGTGAGATGTTTTTGTTGAACTCCATCAGCCTCTGACTTTGTAATGTTATTCAGCAGCTTTCAAGCAGAACTTAACCGTCTGCTGAGACCGGTAGTTTCGAAGCAGCATCGCTACCATGTCTCATGTTTTACATTCGAAGGAAGTTTTTACCATTTTTTCGTAATTGGGTGGGTACTAAAATAAGGTAGTCAGCCAACACCTCTGGATGTTTGCGGCTGTATGGACGCATTAATGGCCGCATTAATTTTCTTCTGAAAAGTGTTTTACGAGAGCTACACCATTTTCAGTCACAGGTACGAAACTTAAATGAAATTTTCCCCATTTTAAACAAGTGATATGCTGTTGGAAGCTTCACCATCAATTAATCGAAATCCCTAAAAATATTCAACACAATGGTAAAGGAATGTCCTTTGAGTAAAATTTCAATTTTTAGGGTTTCCGGCTACGACGGGCCAGTTGTCTCCCTCTCTCAAGAGGTGCGTTACTGCTCTCTTTTTTACTGTTGACGTGCCCTCTGAAGTTTGCTTTTCCAGTCATTATGTTATCACGTTGTTATTTGAAATCCCCATGCTGTTTCTATACGATGTTCCGGAGAAGACTTGCTTCCATGGAGACTAAGTAGGACTGAGGCGCTTTGACGTTCAGAAACTGGGTCTCTTTCTCCTGAGCTTGTCTCCAAGTTCTTCGTAATAATTTGTCTCTAAAGTTTAATTTAAAAGTCTACGATTTATTTTGATTCCTAAAGTTGATTCGTTGAGTGTTGCAACTGAACTAAATTTTTAATGAAAGTTTAAGATTACATTCTCTGTCTTGCAGAACATTAAATTAAATCAACTTATACGTCTCACTTGTTTAGGATGAGCTCCGTCTTAAGTTGAATTGCGCGCTGTAATAACTGCATGGGAACTGGCATGATCCCACTCATTATCAAAAGATATCAGAGCTCCGGATAAAATTTTCTTGAAAAACTATCAGTAACACCTTAACTTATATCTGGAGGCTTCATTGTACAGACTGCTACATTTTTATTCGGTGACCTTGCTGATCCATACCATGATTGCTTGAAACATGAATATTGAGAATACTTTTCATTGTTAGTTTTCATAATTTCCTGGTATTTTTCTTTCCCTTTTTTTAAGCGCGTAGTACTTTTTTGCAATGTCGAGCTTGCTCGAATTCTGAGCTGAAGGAATGGGTGCGTAGTTAGGCATTGCTTGCTGATTTCAGCGATTCGTATGTTCTAAACTTGGGAATAATACTAGGTAATATTGTACGTCTTTGACTTCTGGAACGTAAGAGCTGCTTTTAATTTTTCATCTTTTATCTTGCTCCACGGGGGAAGTTGCATGGATGAACGTGCAAGTTTGTGCTCGCTGGAATATGTCGACCGCTGCTGCAGGGTCTTTTTGCCTTCGCCTGACTGGAGAAACCAGAAGTCTTATAAATCTTTAGGTTATTCTTGCCCTGCCTTCTTCAAATTCTAAAT
This sequence comes from Platorchestia sp. MABIK, assembly GCA_014220935.1. Classification (NCBI taxonomy): domain Eukaryota; kingdom Metazoa; phylum Arthropoda; class Malacostraca; order Amphipoda; family Talitridae; genus Platorchestia; species Platorchestia sp. MABIK. The sequence continues at coordinate 65,937 of JACJUY010000765.1, read as the reverse complement.
AAATAATAAATTTCTTGGAGCTACGAGCTGTCAGTCAAAGGGTTATGAGCCGTCTTGTGGTGCTCGGGAACATGGTCGTAAAATGTTACATTTTTTTTCGTGCGGTAAAGATTTCCAGTTCATAAACTTAAGTTTCGTGTCATAACGCATTAATACTATCAAGGGTGGCATGCGAAAAAGAATTGTCTATACTCAGTGTCAAGGTTTTCTCTGATTGCCCGAACCGAAACAAAGCATGACATAACAGTAATGACAAATGAAACAAGTGAATGGCTGGTCATTCACGAAAGCACCGAAACCTTGTGTTATAGAACAGACTTTAACGTAAGATTGGGACTGCTGAAATAAACACTTTTTATTTAATGACCATGTGGTCAAAAGTGCTTCATCAAAGAGAAGTTCAGTGACTCGAAATTTGATGCGTGGCCACCAAGGTCTTCTGATATTATGCCCCCTAGATTTCTACGTCAGGGTTCGTTTATAGAGTGTGATGTACGAAACGCCAATTATTTAATTTCAAAGATGACCTCATCGGTAGAATTGTTGAAGCCTCTACAAGGATTCGTATAACTCCTGGTGTCTACAATCGAGTCGGGCTATCACTGCAGTGGCATTTGAACGCCTGCATTGTAACAGATAGGTGTCATATTTATGTGAACACCTAACCTAATTTGAACATCTGTTTATTGTGGTCATAGTAATTGCTGTTATTCTGCATTTGTGTTTATATTAAAAATGCATTCCTTGATTCTAAATTTTATTTCACTGCTACTCTCAAAATGCGAATTTTCTGCATTACGTTTCACATTTCAAGTTTTTGATTGTAACTCTTAAAAAAGCGTTTTCGACCACACGGCCATTGAGTAAAAAGTGTTCATTTCATTGGTGCCAAACTTAGGTTGAAGTTACTTCAACAAAGTGCCGGTCACTCTGTATTGCTATGGTCGTTTCTACTCTGTGCATTGTATATTGTATTGCATCTTGCAAGTTTTACAGATGCCAAATAGCAAATACTTAATTCCTTATTGGCTCTCCGCGGTAGATATGAAACTAACTGCCAAGCTACGCTTGTTCATAGTTGACTCTCTTGTAGTAAATTTTCAAATGTACTGTTGAGGAAACATGCGTAACAAATGTGCAATGATTTACGATCATCCATCTGTGTGCAGTGGGTAGGCTTAGAATACAAGTGAGTTTGTTACAAGTTTATTTTTTCCGCTCCCTATAGAAGGGCTGATGCAGTTTTAAGGCGCAATAATTTATCCCCTGCCGCTTGTAAGCTAAGGATATAAACCACACACTAGAGGGCGACTCTCAATTTAATCGTTTTAGGTTAGGCTGATGTAGAATTGAGAGCAAAATAATTAATGTCATAAGGTTAGTTACATTGTCTTTACAGCTGCGTAGTTTTAACCAGCACGGAATTGTCGTAGACTTGAGTCGTACTCCTTTGCATCACTCTTCTGCAGTAAGTAGTTTTGTACCTGTTCAATTCGAAAGATAAACCGAATTTAAATAACTATTATTGATCGTTTCATGTGAGTTTTTGGAGAAAAAGTTTTAATTTGATATTTTTACATCACAGTCATTACGTATTTTGTTTTCTGCTAGGTCATTCAGGTCTTACCGTGATAATGGAATAGCAGACACCGATACTTCGGCCAGAGATCGATGTCAGTGTTAGCAATAAAAATGAATTCAACTTTAATCCGTTCACAGCTTCCTCACCTACTGAGTGAACAATTTTGAATTTTTGAAAAAAGTATTTCGAAAATGAAAACAATTCGATCTCAAAATTTAAAATTTGAAGAACATAGCACTCGTAACGAGGCGTTCAAAGAGACGACTTCCCTCTTCTCTTGTTTTGAAATTCATTGATGAAATTAGTAAATTGCAAACTGAACTTCTCTAACTAGAATATGTTTTGGCCAAGGAACCATACATTTGGTCTTTGCTCAGCAGTGACAAACTCTTGCTTTTTTTCTGCTGATTGGGTCAAACTTTCTTAATTTGTGTTATTTTTGTCATTGATGGATTCATATTTCTCTGTCTCTTTGACCTTAAATAAACTATACTCGGAGACAACTTTGCGTCCACGATACTCATTCACCCTCCAACAACTGCGCGAGACCATGAGGAGTTTGTAAAGTCAATCAACTGGTAAAATAAATGAGTTTATGGTAGTGTAAGTTTTCCCTAAAACAGAAATCTATAATAATATACTAAACACGTTCAAAAACGTAGGGTAAGATGAATGGAGCTCGGATGCTCACAGTGGAAGTCATTTTCGTTTTTGAAATAAGGAATTTCAGTAAAAATAGTCGGCAAGACAATCTTCAAGTTTTGTTTCAGCTTGTCGTTTATGAATTAAGTTAAAGTTTTCAGACAATATTTAGAACTAATTAAGAAATTTATCCTTCACATCTTCGAAGTTCTAGTGCAGGGAAAAGTCATGGTTGGCTCATTCTAAATTATCATTGATTTTAAACCTATGATAAACTCACCACTTTGGGTGATTAAATACGTAAGTTTCAACATAAAGCCATCATTGATGTACTAGGACAACATCCATCGTATTCTCGAGAAAAATTTTCACGTTTCAAGCAAAAGAAAATTATGATGCGAAAAAATTAAAACTGAGTACCGAATAAAATCCAACGCCTGCACTTTTAAAGCCTGAATTCACTGTTCAGAAAATAAGCAAATAAATAAAATTTGGCTCAATGAGCAGGGAACTTCTCGCTGAAACTTCCCGTCGAAAAGTTCGAAAATTGTTCTTAAATTTAGCTTCAGTGCTCCGCATATCAGAAAGGAAAAGCTGAAGATTATTTGAGTGTAGACAAAAATTAAACTTGCACATAACGCAGATCTGAGTTCCCACAATGTGTATCTATTTTCACATTTTCGCCGATGCAAGGGTTACTCATGTCAAAATTAACGTGCTAGCGAAAATCATAAAATGAGAAATAGATCAGGTGTTTTACTACAACCTCGTATGTTCCCATATTTTTAGAGGTTCTTTATGAACACACTTGTTGATACTTGGATTCTGAAAATATCACCTTGAGATTAGTCACTCGTTTGACGTCACGGTGATTCCCCCTAACATTTACTCAAGTGAAATCCCAGAGTAAGAATTTGACAAGTTTACTAGTATTTTTAAGCGTTTTTGATGAGTAATGCTCTAATTTTTTGAGCTGAGAAGTTAGAACTCGGCCGCCGCCGCCTGGCCTGCCACTCACCGGGACCACCTCCAGTCGTATCGGCGCATCGGGCAGAGCAGCGCGATGAGTCCGTCGTCGAGTGGTCCACCAAAAAGCGTCGCCGGGCTTTTGTTTGCGATCAAGTGCTCTGATACCAGGGGACGTGGTTGCCAAACTGTCTCCAAGATGCCTCGATAAGTGCACCTTCAATACTTTTCAAATCTTTAAAGAAGCACCCATGAAGCTGCGCGCACAGATAACTTCGTCGAAATATTGGGTTCGACGAAATTTCTCGACGATTTATCATTCTTAAGTCAAGAACATATCTCTGCAATTTTCCGATCGTTTTTATTGCATTGGGACGAAAACAAGCGAAATTAGATAAAGGAGGTGGTTTGGTTCTGCTGTTGACGGGATAAGATAAATTATGGCCCATTTCTTTCATAGCTCCAATAAGAGGGAATTAGTTTGCCTTCAAGGTATCATTCAATCAGAATTTTTTAGAAATCAGAAAAAGCGGAAGGGTTTAGGATCCATGCTTGTATATTTTACCTTGCTACAACAGTTAAAACTTGTTTGCTGAGGAGTACTAGCATCGTTCTATTTACTTTCCCACTCTCATAGCAAAATTGTTACTTGGGAAAAACTCTCATTCCCCTAGTTTCCGAATGGGTTTCTTTAATTTTACTTGAAATTGTCTTAGCGACCTAACCAGCCAATTTCATTTTTGATGCTCAAATCAGAGACGAACTTGTTTCAAACGGAGCCGTCCAGGGGTGCTCTGGAACATGGTCGTAAAATGTTGCACGTTTTTTGGGATTCAGTCACAAAGATCAGAGAAGACCAGACCACGGTTGTGTTGGTGTGTAATTATGCAAATCTTACCACAAACTGAGTACTTGGATCTCATGGCTTCCCACCAAACTGTGGAAACTTAGGTACAGCAGAAATATGAGAGAATTAAGGTAGTCAAGGTTAGAAATCTTAGCCTCCAGTCGCGGCGTTTGTGGTGCAGCTCGTAGCTCGAGTTCACAGCCATACAGCAACTAAGAAACTTTGAGTTGAGCGAAGAATTTTATTTGAAATTATTTGTACAAAGTCAGCTTTTTAGGGTAAATGATATGATGTCTACAATTTATTAGCTATCAAACGATTTAGTTTAATCTCTGCACATTTGTAGAGCCGACTGTAGCATCATAAGGCAATGGAGATGAGCAAAGTCGAAAATAGATTAGAAGGAGATTCAGAGTTGGTGCACATAAATATCCATGATGTAGAATAAACCGATTTTGCACCAACGTAAACATCAAATTTTTGTGCGCTTCTTTGCCTGTTACTTCTCTTTGTTCCATGGCAGCAAATGCTTCTTCATGCTCCCAGTGGATCATGTTGACCGTGTTAGCAAAGGTGCGGTGTGCACTTGCGCTCCAATGTCGGGTGTTCGCGTCTATTCTTTTCGCTTGTTTGCCTCGTGCTCTGGCACAGCGGCAGGCGCCTCATTTGGAGAATCATGGCTGTTTTGAACCGGTGCGCCAATTTCGAAATAAAGGGCCAGATTTGGACTAGCTTGTCTGTTTTGAACTAGCAAGTTACCGATCAAATTTTGAACCCACGTGCATGTTTCGATTTAGTGTGACTGTTCGAATCAGAATGCTAGTCATTTCATTACCCCAACTTTTAAACTTTTTCGTATATCCATGACAAGTATCACCAAAAACGGTTATTGCTACGGTGTGAAGAAAGATCGTTCGTATTATTTTAGATGTTTAATACAACCCTCAAACATGCACGACGTCGATTTAAACCACTTCGTTGTAGCATCACTCATGCAAATTCAAAATTACAAAGAGAAAAATTTGAATGCAGGCGCCAAATATTTTAATGCCACTCTTATGTTTGCGTGGAGATGAAGAACATCTGAGCCACATGCCTACTGATGCAAAGATTTCTTCAAAGTTCTATTATCTCAAGTATGAAGTTTAATGCAACTACTTCTTTTTCGTTCAGTTTATGTGGACGTGATTTATTTTCAGCATCCGTATCAAGCCCAAAGCAATTTTGATTGTGTAAGAGTACCCTCTTTGCATCACTATTTGTGTTTGATAGCTATGTTGTTCTATAAGAGCTTGTAAACGCTTTTCATAAGTGTATTCGTTAGTCATTGTGTTGGCCAGATGCTGTAAGTGCGAAGGCTATCGTGAAATTTTGCCGAAAAATAATCAGTCTCCTATGCGAATGCCATTTTACTCCTAAAATAACATCAAAAGCTTCTGAAATTAACCTTTTCCTGTGTTTTTGAAATGTTTGTATAAGAACCTCGGCAGTTTTTACTTCATTACGGAGGTGGCATGGGATCTTTTCCAGATAAGCCCCGCCACTAATGCAACTCATAAGTTCACCCACCTGTAACTTTCGAAATAGTGCATCTATAAACTTCAAATTATTTCCAACAAAAGAAAGTTTCAATCTTTCGTTTGAAAGCAATTTGAAGTCGATAGGTGCGTTATTTCGAAAGTTACAAGTGGGTGAACTTATGAGTTGCTTTAGTGGCGGGGCTTATCTGGAAAAGATCCGCCGTGGCATGAATAAATCCATTTTGTACTTTTTCCCAGTTTAAAGCTTACTAATTTTCATTGGAATTTTTTGATTGAGCGCTTCAGCGTTTTAACAAACATTGCAGGCGAAACTTAATGTATCAGAATAAATAGCAGAAAAGAACAAACGTGATGCAGAGCTGTAGAAACGTAGCGGGTGAACTTGAAAATAAGTTACAGTATTAAACTCGTTAATTGATTGGTGCCCCATGCACTTGTGGTCACTGACGGGATTTCCGTAAAGCGGGTGACGCACCAGCGGTCACAAACTGAATTTTTACACGTACTCGATGAAAATCAAATGAAGTCAAGTCCCAAATAATTTTTTGTTCATTTTCATATATGACATTGAGTTTCAGTTGAATACTGAATTTCAGGTTAAGCCACCGCAGTTCATATATTAACGACACCTACATTTTTCCCAAGTGCAAAAAATATAAGCTCTTTCTTTGCCGGAAACTTGTAACTTAAAGACCATTATGATCATTTCCATAACTTCTAGTTTTAGTTAATATGTGTGACTACGAACATACTTTGCGCATGGATTATACATTTCCTTAGTCCTTTCAAAATGGTCCTTCTCTTTCTTCTGTTGAAACATTTTTTTCATTGGGTAATAAGCTTCAAACTAACTACTTTACTATATTCAAATGATTGCGAACTGAAGACTGATTTTGACTCTATGTAGTGCAACTAAATTGCTACTGAAAACTGCACGCCTTTCAAATTATTAAACTGCCATGGCTAACGGCACAAGAGCTAAAGCTGACAGAACAACGGGTTAGCAAAGCCAGATTTGTTTAAAAGCCTAAATTAAATGACACTCCAGTTTGATTTCATAGCATTACCAAGCTCTGGTCAGGGGCTACTTTGCAATTAGAGTTCCCTCAAAACGGCGGTGCTACTTCTAATAGTGACCAAAGACCTGCACTTTCCATTTTTGGGGTGCAAAAGGGCTGCAATTAGCTTGTTCTTGGCCAGGTATCCTGGAAGCTGAGATGCTGTCAAATAGAAGCTCCGTACCTTGTGTAAGTGCTTATGCCTTCGTGTAAGTGCTTATGTCTCATGTACTCACGTTGAGAAGATTAATGGATTATCGAAGACAATCACGATAATTTTCATTGCATTTTTCACCTCGAACAGATTTTTCTCTCATTCAGTACAGGAAACTAAAATCAGAGCAGTAGGTTTATGAAAGCTGTCTTTGTTCATCGAAATTTAATTAAAATAAATTTGCGATGAATCCTCCTTTTTTGTCTTTCGTTCTTTCTTTTCTTAATTCTTTTCTCATTCTAAGAACAATGTGGATATTTGTCTAAACGCTAAAATATATGTAACTCGCGTCAGGATACTGTACATATACTTGGCAGGGCTGCTCGCTGTGGCGATACGGTCAAAGTTTCGACGGAATTGCGCGAGCAAAAAAATAGGAACGCAGCGTCCCAATACAGTGTGATTCTTCCTTGATAAAATATGATAATTTATTGTTCAATAATTAAATGAATATGCTAATTATAATACCACAAAAAAATGTCTCGTAGATATTGATATCAATAATTGTGCCACAGATGAAGGGAATTTTGGTTTAGTTTTTCCTGCAAAAGATTCAAGTGGGGACACGAAATGTATGACCTTGATTCTTCAGAAGTTTAGACGGAGTAGTCAGTGGGATGTAAACGAGTTTCCACTACTGTGCATTCTTTAATCGAACCGTTCTTACAAGAAGATGTTTATCCAAGCTATAAGTGATAGGTTTTTAAAATGATGCAGTTCTTTTTTTAAGTACGAAGGTAGTTTTTGATTTCGAACAGTCAAAACGGCCATAAATTCCAAGAGACAACTTATTCCTGCTGTTTGAGAGATTTTATAGTTTAGGGTGCAATATTTAAAAAGAATTTTCTCGAAATTTTCTTGATTTGTGCAATAAAGCTTAAATAGATGAATTTACGAAAGTTTATCATACTAGTGACACACCTCCACTTGAAATTAACATAAAATCGCATCAAATCTGTCGGCAGAGTTGCTAAAATGCAGGAAAATTAATTTTACCCAAATAGCAACTATAAGCGTGTTTCCGAAGTCCATAGGATCTTCACTAATTATAGGGTAAACATGGCTCACTTATACATAGTTTCTGGGCTGATCTGCCCTTCCTGTTGTCTTCATATTTTTAACGTTTACTCGAGTACTTTTTCCAATACTTTTCCCATAATAAGAGAAGATCCCGTCGAAAGAATAAAACGTAATCTGTTTTAAGTCTTAATCGATGTTGTCGTCGATTAATCCTATGCAGAAAAATATGACCTTTTCCTGTCTCAAAAGGTGTTCAAGGGTATCTATCAACTTAATTTCGAAAACTTGTAAACTGTAAAAATTTAATCTTTTACGTTGAAATCTTTTAAACTAAAAATCCCTCTTCATCCATGAAATCTCATTTTAATTCCAACTTACGTAGAACTTTCGCACAACTGCCACAAATGGCAAAATGCGATGTAGACATGAACCAAACCCACATGATTTTGTCGACACATGCAACTCACTGTGCAATTCTGGAGAAGTTTTTACAATTTTTGGTGTAGATGACTTACGAGGGTATGGGCTTGCATGGAACGTCTTCAGTGCTACAGATAAAAGAATAATAATAAAACAGATATTTCATAATTTTCACTGGTGTTTCATGGCTTAGAGAGAATTCAAATCCACGCGCACATCTATGATAATCTTGTTTATTGGTTTGTGTTATTATCCAGTTTGCCTTCGGCAACATAGGGTTAAGACCACGCTTCAGCTGTAAAATGGGAGAAAATCAAAATCGTTGCCCACTGCGCGTCAATTCAATAATTTCTCTATTACACAAGGACAAATTCGCAGTATTTTGGTGCAATTTATCATATTAATCCTTCCCTCTTCACAATGGAAAGTCTGCAAAACATGTTAATTTTGACAAAACTTTTCCTATTGTCTTCTCAGCATGCTTTTAAATAATCATTTTTAATTTTGATTAAATTATTCAAACCCTCGAAAAAAGTTGCTTTTTCAACCAATTTATGAGTCAAAATTTGGTTGTCCAAACGACTTGACCCAACAGGTCACGGCGGTTCTGTATGCGCGTTTCTAAAAGATTGAGTCAAGACCAGTCTCAATAATTAATGATACTTTTTTAGATTATTTTAGTCCTTGCCTTCATTGACACCTACGCTCTCATTTAGTTAAGCTCAGTTTCGATTGCGGAGCTTGAGTTCAAACCTTTCACGTCTTAAAAGTGGTTGCTTCTTCAAAACAAATCGTTAAATGTTATTCCTCCAGTAATTTTTTGTGCCCAATTGCACATGAAAGTGAAAATCTACTTTGAGCGTGTAATCCACAAATAATTTTTCATTTCAGAACTGATGTTTTGAGCAATTGCGTGATAGCAAAGACCACATTAATGGGGATTGGTTCGCTTGCTACACGCATTTTCTTCTTCGAGATAATAAAAGAAATGGACAGGAAATAAATTTGAAGGACTACTAAGCAAATTTTGGTATAATACTATGAAAAACGAGTGTTACTAAACTCTTTATGAACACAATTGTTGATACTTGGATGGACGAATACAGATGTGAGAAGTTCGGCATTTTGGTCTGACTAATTCCTACTTTTTTCTGGCCGAAATGTTCACTCTACGAGAGGTGTGTACATACTGCATGGTGGCTTCTCGCCATACTTCACACCGCTGTTCAAACTTCTGAACAGGATTAAGGTCAAGACTTCCAACTGCGCTTGGTACGGCCAGAATGTTTAAATCAATAGTTGAAAAAGCGGCATTGTCCTGATGAAGATGGGCCCAGAGATTGGAGATGTCCTTATTGTTCTGCAGTATTTCTATTCACCGCAGCGTTCAAAGTCATGCAAACTGATGGAGAATCACATACCGGCTACGCTGCAGCGCGTTTCATTCGCTTACTATTCATTTATATTAGTGTACTCTGAGAATTCTTTCTTATCTATCACATTCAACGCTGAAATTTTCCCCATTCAAACACTCCTAGAAATTTTTCAAGTGAAAAACTTAACGACAGTTAGCTTAGACCCATGCAGGAATGTGAAACAAAGTAGTTGAGACGTGGAGAATATACAATCCCCAAATTTAGACACCTGTGAGTGAGGCATGTAGATGCGTCTTAAGCTACAGATCATTCTAAAGCTGAGAGTCGGCGAATGTAAATTATTTCATTAACGTTAGCAGTGAAGCAGATCTACCCTCGGCACAAAAAAACTAAATCAATGTTCAGTTATTACGTAATGCGTGAGATTGAGACGAAACGAAGGCCCTTCTAAAGCCCTCGAGCCTCAAGACCGTGCTGATCGTGCGATGAAATGTATTCTTCTGACATATACACCAGCTCTTCGAAAACACGCTTATGAATTTACTAGTTACGAGTTCAAACAAGAAAGCAAAAAGAAGTAAGAGATAAGTTCGAGTAGCGTAATAAACACCATAGAAATGCGATCGCATTTCAACCACGAAGATATTTTACGCTTTAACAGGCTGCGAGAGAAGAGATATTTTTTAAAATATTGCTTGAGCTATAAATGCAGCCAAACTATGTTAACGTACTATTATGTAACTGACCTCCCTCAAGTAGAGATATTTTACTAAAATTATCCATGAACTATGAACGTATTCAAACTAAACGCCAATCATTTCAACATCAAAACAAGGCTTAATTAATTTTAGGTATTTTATCGTTGAAAAACCTTCCCAATACATGCATCTAAAACTTCTACGTTTTTCCGCTGATAAAAACAGGAGCTTGTGACTAACTATATTCCCTGGAAAAATTAAACATTAACTTTTGTCAGCATTTGACTTGTTAATTGTGGTATCTGTTGTTCCAATCTACGAAGAGACATTTCGAACGTCCTTGTCTGAACCCGAGGTTCAATAAGCTGTAACCATAATGAGCACAGAGATTGCTTTAATATTCAGTGTTATTGCTTTGCTAGATTTCATCAGGTAACATGTGTTAGGTATAAGTAGAAATGACGATTAGATTATTAGATTATTAGTTAGTTTAAGCCTCCCAATCCTTAACAAATGAGATCCAAAGAGAGGAAGAAAGAAGGCACCATTTAGTATGGAGTTAGGGGAACGTGGAATCTATGCAGAAAGGGAATAGAAACAGTAAGATGAGAAAGAAGTTCATGAAACAAGGTCAAAGTTGAAGGAGAAAGTTGTAGGTGTTGAAAAAAACAGGACAGCAGTGAACCGGAAATAAGTTGGTCCGTAACAAAACAAAAACCTATGTTATTTTAACAAAAGGAAAGCCTACCTAACCATTAGCTCGGGCCCTCACAATGTCTCCCTGGGAGCGCTAATTCCCATAGATACAATAGCTGTATCCCCCTGACGGGGTAGAAATGACGAAGTGAGAGCTGGAAGTAGTTCACTAAGCGATCGTTCGTAGAAAAATATTAACTCAGAAGCTTACTTACGTAAGATATTTCACGTTTTAACTGGTCCAACTCGTACACGTTTTGAATTGATAATCCATTGCGAGCAGCAGCTCGAGTAGGGTTCCTAACTCTGTGTAGGTAAGAACTAATTGCAAGTCAAACCATCAAAACTTCCCGCTGATCATATCTGTCCTTCACTTGTAAATCTACAATGACAGTTGTTTTATAAAATGATATCTAATTTAGGTATTTCAATGAAAATAATAGGAAGGGTAGTTTGATAGTTCGATAATTATAGGAATACGATTTTGTTCATGCAAATTGCTCCAATCGAAGCTATGTAAAACACCCTAGTCACCAGTCATTAAAACGTATAAGATCAGCTCTGGTGTTCTTGGACGCAGTTCAAGTAAAAAAACTCCAATTCGAAAAAAATAAAAAATCTTCCCTAAGAAGAATGTTTCTAAAAAATAATTTTATTCGGCATCTGTGTAAAGGAAATTCCCAGTTTGCTGTTGAAAGCCTATTAATTTTTCTGTTCTGCCGGTAAAACATATTGGCGCAGTCGATGTACAAAAAGGGATGTAACAATTTGGCAATCAGAAGTACGATTCCCCAGCATCCCTCGTACCAGATCTTAAATAGGCAATGGCCGCAGGTAGAGAAGGTGGACTCTTTTCATTACAATAAGTGACTCTTAATTCAGGTTCTGATTATTGCTAAGGCTCAAAATTGCTTACTTACAAATTCAAAGTAGTTGAATGCCAATCAATTGAGGGCTGGCAGTTTTCTTTAGATATTCTTTTGCATAGCAACAGTTTCAACTTCTATTTACCATTTTAAATTTTGTCGCAATGTAAAACATTGAGTGAAATAATGCCTTAAATGATGGAAGCCGTCTCTGTACATAGAAATGGCAAAAGCTGAAGAGTATAATTAAAGTTGATCGTTCCGTAAAATGCGAATATTCATAAGTTAGAATCCAATTTGTTCGGATTCTGTAGTTAAATTCGAGACCACTGACTGGGCAAGCCACCCATGATAGAATAGATTAACTTGGAGTTGGTCTGATCGCTCATGTTTGACTGAAAGGCAGGTGGTCCGGTGCTGAGAGGAGATCCTCTATGCTACAGGCGGCCAAGCTAGACCATCGTAGCTGTAGGTCTGCGGTCGCTAACGTATCCGCTGAGGTAATAAGCTTCCGAGACGTAGAATTAAAGGCAATGTTCACCGGGAGATTCACTGAATTAAAGTTGGCTTCTTTTCCTCTCATTTTCGATAACTGCGAGCGTTTAAGGCACATAGGGAATCTAGTACATTGCGTTTTAAACCGATGAATTGGTAGCCACAGCACAGAGTGTGCAGCGCGCTGATGTGCCAGATATTGCCCGCTCGATCGAATGTTTATTAGCGGCAGCCCAAAAGAGTAGCTCAGAGATTGTGGATACAAGCCCTGCAGGCTAACTAAAACCTGAGTATTATGATCAGTTGAAGACATTTAGGAGCTTGTTACACGTTACATAACACGAATTTCGCATCATGTTGGCTGAAGATTATTGGGTACGAGTTCGGGATGTAAGGGTATAGATGACTACCGATAAAATGTGATCAATAATAGAAAAATGTTTGAATACGTGTAAATTCCAGAAAAATTGTGAAATTGATATATCAGAATAATTTTTTGCGAATTCGGATTTCATTTATTAAACTATAATAGCCATGTGATAGGTAAACTGAAAGAATTTAAAATACGAAAATACTCACCATTCTAGCTCGAAATTTGTTGTGTTAAATAATCGCTCCATTTTCGAATACATCAACAAATTTAGCGTGCCTCAATAATTTAGCGTCCAGTGAAGCTTGAGAAATCCACATCGCTCACATAGAAGGCTACGATAAGAATACCTTGTTCGGATTTATGCAACGCCTGTGGGCTTCGTGGTCGTTCAGCTCCTGCATTCATGACAAATTTGAACTGGCGCCTGATTGGGAAAGAATGTTGGTGATGGGACCGTTTGAATTTTTCAGTGTGGCATCACTGATTCTGGGCACCTGTGATCCTACTGTTGACAATGAAGTAACATTTCACACATACTTTACTGCTTTAGGCCTACAAATATCTTAAGTTATATTGTTATTGCATTCTAATGACATATAAAAAAAACATTCGTAAATCTGTTGGGTAAAAACTTAGAGACTCGCGTGTTTATTTGACATTTGAGCAGACATTTATTAGTAATTGTTCTCATTGCTAATTAGAGTGTTAAGGGCTACAAGACTTTGTTGTAAGCACCGCACTGCCATTAAAGTTAACTGCATGCTATTGTGCAGCTGTAAAAGTAATTGTAAATTGCAGCTGTGAATGTAAACGTAAACTGCAGCAGTGAAGGTAAACGGAAACTGCAGCAGTGAAGGTAAACGTAAACTGCAGCAGTGAAGGTAAACGTAAACTGCAGCAGTGAAGGTAAACGTAAACTGCAGCAGTGAAGGTAAACGTAAACTGCAGCAGTGAAGGTAAACGGAAACTGCAGCAGTGAAGGTAAACGTAAACTGCAGCAGTGAAGGTAAACGGAAACTGCAGCAGTGAAGGTAAACGTAAACTGCAGCAGTGAAGGTAAACGTAAACTGCAGCAGTGAAGGTAAACGGAAACTGCAGCAGTGAAGGTAAACGTAAACTGCAGCTGTGAAGGTAAACGTAAACTGCAGCAGTGAAGGTAAACGTAAACTGCAGCTGTGAAGGTAAACGTAAACTGCAGCTGTGAAGGTAAACGTAAACTGCAGCTGTGAAGGTAAACGTAGACTGCAGCAGTGAAGGTAAACGTAAACTGTTGCAGTGAAGGTAAACGTAAACTGCAGCTGGGAAGATAAATGTAAATTACAGCTGCGAACTAATTAAATTTTGCATCTTTTCCATAGCATTTCAATGATTAAGACATGAAGAACAAGCGACAAAATATTTCAGTGAACTGTATGAGCCACAATTAGTATAATTATTTGAATGATCTCACAGTTATATTCATAAGTAAAACGACGCAAATTTTCTCTTACTTTGGCAAGCTTTGTTACCTCAACAAATATTTAGCATTTAACCAAGCGGTGCCTTCGCAGCCGATTTTTCAATTTTCACCTCACAAAATAATGCAGTGTCAAGAAATTTTGTTCTCAAATTTTGATGATGAAATTCAATTCATTTAGTCCCATGACGTCGAAAACATGTATACAGTAATTGGAAGGTGAGCGAACATTCGTTTAACACTGAAGCCGAGTTCGTTCTAGACGATTGCATTGTCTGCAGGGGCGAGGTTTTCACTAAGCTGCCGACGAGCTTTGATGGACGTCGAGTTGTTCCAAGCAATGAAGCCAGAGCGGGGCCTCTCATGAATTTTAATGCTTTGTTATTTGAACTACTGATAGCCAGCTGACAAAGTACTGCATCACTGGATTAATAACTCATTCATGGAAAAAAGCCGGGCCAGTTATCCATATTTTGATGTCTCTTTTAGACTGCACGATTTGCCGGATGTCTTGTATTCAGTACCGACGATTTGAAAAAACTTCAAAATATTTTGTATAGAGTTTCCACAGAATATTCTTCAACAAAAACTCTCTCGTTGAGTTTTAAACATTCAAACGCTAATGACTCATTTGGTAATGTATATATTAGTTTTTATTTCGCTGCTGCAACCTTTCTATGAGCCGTTGCATTTATATAAGCAATGAAAATTTTAATATATAAAGTTGTTGTTACCCATTTGTGACATTACAGTTGACACACATTATCTGTGATAACGCAGCTGTTACTTTTGATCAGTGGTTGAAAAATTACTACTTCCCATCTAAGATGACAAAAATGATTCAAGTAGTTTGTAATAGCAGAGCTAATACTACAGATTTGTGATTGCACCGCGGTCACTACTGACCACTAATTCCACAACTGTTATTTCCCAATTAAAGATTTATGCAGCTGCCACCACTCATCTAAGACTACACAACTGCTATCATTTATCTAAGACTACACGCTGCTACCACTCAAATAGGATTACACAGCTGCTACCACTCAAATAGGACTACATATCTGCGACCACTCATATAGGACTACACGGCTGTTACCACTCAAATAGGACTACACAGCTGCTACCACTCATCTAAGACTACACAGCTGCCATCATTTATCTAAAACTACACAGCTGCTACCACTCAAATAGGACGACACAGCTGCTACCACTCAAATAAGACTACACAGCTGCTACCACTCAAATAGGACTACACAGCTGCTACCACTC
>JACJUY010000765.1:3085-37522 GCA_014220935.1 Platorchestia sp. MABIK | reverse complement strand
TGTGGCAACGTTGGACATGACACAAATGTTGTGGCAACGTTGGACATGGCACAAATGTTGTGGCAACGTTGGACATGGCACAAATGTTGTGTCAACGTTGGACGTGGCACAAATGTTGTGGCAACGTTGGACATGGCACAAATGTTGTGGCAGCGTTGGACATGGCACAAATGTTGTGGCAGCGTCGGACATGGCACAAATGTTGTGGCAGCGTTGGACATGGCACAAATGTTGTGGCAACGTTGGACATGGCACAAATGTTGTGGCAACGTTGGACATGGCACAAATGTTGTGGCAACGTTGGACATGACACAAATGTTGTGGCAACGTTGGACATGGCACAAATGTTGTGGCAACGTTGGACATGGCACTAATGTTGTGTTGTCACGAGATGCGCAGCACAGGCGGAGTTCCTGCTGGAAACATTTGAAGTACAATGAAATTGTTCAAAACTTACCATTAACCTAACATTTTTACCTGAAATAAGAAAACACTTGCATCGATAAGGCTCAACAGGTTAAATTCCTAAATTTTCACTTGCCTGCCTGATGCAGCTATTCTGGTATTCGTGTGTTATTCTCGAGCTTGAAATTATCTCAATTTTGTAGATTTAGGGATATGTATTTACATCTTCTGTATATATATATGCATACATTTATGTATATATATTTATATGTATAATTATATGTATTTATTTGTATTTATGTACATATATTTAAATCTTATTTATATCAGCAACATTCCCAATAATTCATATCTTTTTAACGGTGTCATTCAAATAATGTAAAAAATCTGGCATTCGCTCACTTTTGTTTACAACCCAAAAAATATTACGGCAATGAAAATTTAAACTATTGTTCAAGAAAATACAACTTATTGCACATAAAAATACAACGAAATTTTTTCACAAATTTCTTAGCTGATAATCGTATGGAATGATACCCTTGGTGTGTATTTTTACTGATATATTTGATTAATGTCCGCTTCTTCCGTTTCTCTGTCACGCTCATAAGGATGCTCAATGACCGTATCTGTGATGAGTTTCACCGTTGCACAAGTGAATATAAAATATTTTTTTGTCGGTACTATTGGGATGGAAATATTTATATTTCGTCAACGCTTGGAGAATTTTTTCAAGGAAAATATCGAATCCCGTCACTTTTGACAGGCCGTGTACACTAATAGTTAAAAACACGCTGTTTTTTCTTGCTTGCTCAGTTGGTCAGTCTCTTTGTCATGCTCTTGAGATGCTAAATGACCGTATTGGAGATACGAGTTTTACCAGTGCACATGTACAAGAAAATTTTAATCGTGGGTACTATTAGGGTATATATATTTGTTTGTCATCCATCTCTTGGAGATTTATTCAAACTGCCATTACAAAATAACAAGATGGCAAGTACAACTTGTCTCTAGCGAACCACCTAAGTTAACCCTTATTTTTTTTTTGCCATTTACAATACAGAAGAATATAAATTTATCGTTCAGGCATTTGTGCATATAATAAACCGTACGTTTTTTTCTGGCCAGCAAGCGCTATTATTTTCAATCCCTCGCAGATTAAGGCATCCCAGACAGAGACATTCAGCGTGCCAGCACACGTGAATGGTACCAGAGGTGGAGTGAGTGTTCGCGCAGCCGATGATGGATGAGCAACTCAGTCAGCATCGGCACTTCCGTGAAGGACTAAAATAAAACCAGGAACTGCGCTGACGCGGGTGGAGCTACGAAGTGTCGGGTACTTCCCGTCCCTCGGTAAAATTAATGAAATGTGCTTCCAGCGCAACGTGCCTCCATTTGCAACTCCTCATTTCCAAACAGCCTGTCAAGGGGGGTACAGCTGCTGCAATTTATCCGAAATAGTTTTTCTCTGAATTATTTTCCTTCCCCATTTTCCGCCTTCTGTCAGCAACATTCCTAATAATTCGTACCAATTTTACTGGTATTATAGATACTATTCAAATGATGCAAAAAACCTGCCACCCACTCACTTATGCTTACAATCCAAACAACATTGCAACAATGGAAATTGAAACTAATGTTAAAAAAATGCAACTTATTGCAAAGAAAAACGCATAGAAATTTTTTTTTTTAAACACTTCTTGACTAATAATTTTACCTATCAATACCCTTGGAGTGTTTATGTATTCAAACATTTTGCTTGGTGTCGGCTTCTTTCGTCTCCCTCTTTCTCCTTCATATGCATTGTCCAAATTTATCCAAGTGAGAGTTGTTGCTCGCACTTGAAATGAATTCTCGCCTATTCAATGATTGTAAGCTGATATGATGAATGTAAGAATGCTGAAGTGATACGAGCAGCGAATGAAGGTCGGCTTCCATTTTCCACTTAGACTTCAAATGAACTACAGTATCTCTGCGGATTTTTCTGTTACATTCCCCGAAATTTAAATTACTTTGAGAGTAAAAAAATCCTCAAGAAGAAGAAACGCGACATGTTGACTGCAGAAGATTAACAATATTGGCTAATAGTTTATATCTTGTTCTTGTTTTCTTTCCGCTTCTCGATCAAGCAGACAATAAGATGAGCATTCAAACGCCTCTCATTCAATAACCTCCTCACTTGTACACGTCAATTATAATCATTTGGCAGAGGCTGGCCGCAGATGTTCTTGGCAAGACTCGTGTCTCAATATTGATGCGCCTTCTTAATTCGTCCGTCACGACAGCATGCACGGGTTATTGTTTGGGCCGCTACACCGCATTGCTGTCTCGAAACGTGTGATCATTTTATTAGAGTGATTGACTCGCTACATTGCGGCAGTGCTAAGTCTCACCCAAGCAGCTTACCTGCACACGCAAAAGTAATCTTGGACCAAAATATTTGTTTGCTATTCTGTTTTGTCTGCTAATTAACTCTTGAATTTTGTCTCAAATTTAATGAAAAGTACCTATAATGTACTATGAATTTGCATATGCCAGCAAGTGGTGTTTGGTATTGTATGTTCTCGCGGATTTCATATCTTGAATATCAACATTTTTTGGAAGACCTTATCACCTGGGGAGTACTTGGACTAACGGGACTGGCTAGTCTGGCATGTCGTTAGGTGAGTGCACCATCGTGTGGTCACACTTGCGCTTCACAACTGCCAAGCCTTGAAGCAGAAAAGTCAAGTCTTACAGAATTCAACGACTTCTTGTCGTCCCTTATTAACTGCACCAATTGACGTGTGAGTGTGACAAGCAAAGGAAGATAAGCCAAATATGACAACGGCATTACTGCGAAATTTTCTGTACAGAATGTGAAAACATTTTAAAAATTGGGAAACTGAAATGTAAAGCTCTCAGTCTTGTGCACCAAAGATGACTTATTAAGGAAAAGCTTCTGCACATAATATGAAATTGATACGTGCACGAAGAGGATGCACTCGGAAAAATATAGATGAAATGCTAATCGCTTTATTACATACGCGTTAACAGGATGCATGCGCTTCAGCTGTTGAAATTTCTATGCGCCCCCAAGACTCAACATGAGACCGGGAGCTCCAGGTCTCGCTGAGCATAAACTGCAGTGTACGCCACGGGGACCGAGATGCGGCGTTCCAGATCGTGTTTGTGTTGGCAAGGAGCGAGTGGACTGCGCCAAACAAGTGGCTGGGCGAGGTTTGGTCGCGATCCTCATCCGTGCTGGCCAGATGGCGCCAGACAGGGCGCTGGCACCAGACAGATGGACAAACGCAGCCTCCCACGGCCTGTGACTCAGTCAAACAGCCCCGCTGTCTTAATGCACCTCAAATTCCCACTACCAATTCTCATCCAACTTTTTGACCTGGAAATTATGGCACTGGAGGAAAATGTAGAGAGCAATGCCAACTACGCTAGCAGAATTTCCGCTTCGTATCAGGTCTACTGACTCTGATCGTATGCAAAGAATGCTAGCAAATGCTCCTTCTTCTATAAATGCCAGTGTGTAGTTTATGACCGCATGAAACTCGTAGTGCTTTAAATTTGGGAATGCTGGTCAATACAACTGCACCGAACGGTAGTTGATTAAATTATTGTTTCTACGTCTTGAACAACTCGTAAAGCTGTGAAGCTATTTAGAACTCGAACAAAGTAGACATATTTCAATCATCAATACTATCTCAATGGCTATCATGTGCTGATAAATAAGGTTCAATCATTCTTCGAACAAAAAACTCTCAGTTAAAGTATCGTTTCGTTTTAAATTTGCTGAGCAGACGGATATCCTCCGTAAATAAGTTCAAACTGTTTCTTACTCTTACGATAATGTGCTCTGAATTTTGTGCCTTAATTTAAAGAGATGCCTTAACAATCTGTATTTTGTCGGACAGTCACGCGTTCGCATGCTCAGGTTTATCGCAACAGAAGCGTTCATTATCGTGTCCCAGGATTGTGATCGTGCGAGGGCTGCAGCAACTCAATTCAACTGCCATCGTTTGAGCAGTCTCGTGTGTTTGCTTCTGAACATCACTGAACATCACTGAACATCACTGAACATCACTGAACATCAATGAACATCACTGAACACCATTGAACATCATTGAACATCACCTTGGATCATCACTTGTATTTACTGAGAAAACTAATCTCCATTTTTCAATTTAGGAAGAGTATATATTTTAATTTAAGTCAGGCAATTGACATCGACAAATCCCCGCATAACAGATACGCACCAGTAACTTCTTTATCTTGTAACAAAAATGGTAGGAACTTTTCGATTGTTCCAACTTTGTTCAGCATGACTAACGGCTGACCGTGAAAATGATAGAACTGGACAAATTGTTTGAAAAATTATACCCCATTTTTAGCTAAAGAATTTTTTTCAAATTTTTCAGCGTGTAAATTTTCTTGACTTCCAGTTGGTGGGTGCGTCAAGTTCTGCATGAGCGACTCGCTAATTTGCAGAAAGTCATACGTCAGAACCAAATTTTAGGGTGAATTTAATTTCCCTGACTTGCGGAAATAAAGTTTCAAAAAAATTTACTCAATTATCTAGTTTTTTAGATGCGTCTTTTTTCTGTAACAATTACGTTTTCTCGCCCAAAAACAAGATTATTTTTATTTCTCAGTCTTCGTTGCTCCAAATGTGATGTTCAGTGCTTGATGACTTTGAAAATTTACATTCACTCATTAAAACGAGTAACTTCACCCCACGCGTGTAAGTTCATTCAAGTAACCGGAACAATTAACCTTCTTCTGCGACAGACCGGCGTCTGTGATCATACCTGCGTTGTGGCGAGTTCGCTGGGTTCATTAATTCCTCCCGTATCATAAAATTCTATGTTTTTCTATAACTGCAGGATTACACTTACTCGATGAGAATTTGAAACTATACTAATAAAATTATTCTAAATTTAATCTACTTAATACAGCATTACATCGTGCGATTTTATTTTGTAACAGCTTACAAGGGATCTAAAATACAACTAAAATTTACGTTTTTCTATCTTGAGGCTGCAAAACTAACGTTTGTAGGTAAAATTATTTTTTGAAATAGCCCAATATGAGGCATTATTTTTGTTCTTCAAAACGATCTTCTGCCCACTTAGCCCTACTAAGAAATGAGCGCATGCTGTTGAACCTGGTCTAGCATCGAAAAGATATCCTCTGGTAATCTGGTAACGAGATCTAACGCAACTTTCTATGCATGGAACTGAACCAAGATTCATGATACAGCTTCCGTGTTAAACTGCTGGATGTGCCAGGCACTTAGTTTTCAACGGAGAAGGCAGAGATGTCGCTCTTTCAGGGGTCTCCAAACTTTTCAATGTAAGGACCACATTAAACACAGACATTATACACAGTATATTGCCCACATTCATGCGGACCGAAGGAATAAAAAATGAAAAAAAAAACAATATAATTCAGCGAAACCAGTCGTGCGATAATTATTTTTTCAAGGCCACACAGGGATTTGTTTGCTGGGCCGGATGGAATTGTGTGGCGGTCCGGATGTGGCCCGCCGGCCATAGTTTGGAGACCCCTAGTCTAGTCAGGTGTTATCAAAACTGTTCAGGTGGTAATGCATCTCTTAATTGATCTCTGGTTTTCAGGATCCATAATAGCTATCGTGTTTTTTATAAATATAAACACATCAATACATGCATTGGCTAATATATACTTGAGCGTATCCGTGATACCCGGAAAGTGATCGAGCTGCAATAGGCATACGTCGTTGGACTTTACTTTTCATGATTATGAAAGGAGCTCGTGGCTAGAAAAAGTTTAGTTTTTTGCATTTACGGGATGCTCACAATCACGTATCCACGTTGAAGTTGTTCACGTAATGATGTTGTATATTATTATGCTGTTCTACAAAGAAATGCTGTTCTATATTATTTCCTTCTAAATCATTTATGAGTTTTACCGAACATCAGCAATCCCATCGTTTTTGGTGGGACGTGTTTGTTCGTAGGATGTAAAGTCTTTTAGTAAACTGAAACTATGTGAAGGCACTGTGTCGTACAGTCGTTAAAGTGCTCACCTTTCGTGTGTAAGGTCGCGAGTTCGATTCCCGTGCGAGGCTGGTATTTCTTCCTGTTGGGAAGGAAAGTATGGCTCCTCATAAGTTGTTCACAATCCAGGTAGCCACACGTGTACGAAATGAGCGAAAGCTGAGAGGGTTTGACCGTTTTGGCTTCCAGTATTTTTTTGAGACGTTTCAAAACCGTTGTACTAAGTGATATGTATCTGCTTGACCAAAACAGGAAAGATCTTCTAAGGAATAACGCTACTTAGAAGGTATTCAGGAGACACAAGATGTTCAATTTTTTATTTGTTCGCTTAGAAGTGACCAGATTGCGCAGAGCTGTCCGTGATAAGCTCCGGACAGAATTTGTATTCTGCCAGCCAGCCTTCAAACGTCTGAGCTAAAATTTGAATGCCTCAAAGCACTCAATGTGTTTTTGGAGTAACATAATCATGAGCAAGACTTCAAGCATGAGAAACCCAACACACAAAAAAAGATGAAACAAGCTCCCTTTTCTTTGGTAAAACAGAAAAAAATACGATTTTTACCATTGCAGCTCACATCAGTTTCCGGGTGTGTCGCACGAACCCTCCGTGCCTTGGTTTTTACTAGAAACCCTTGAGTGGCTTCAGAGTGAGCACATGAAGGAAAATTTAGAAGACTGAACAACCACGAAGACGCGCAAGGAGCAATACCTCAAGCCACTCTACTGGCCCCATGGGAGCACACACTGCGTCAGGTGTGGATATGACGAGCACAAACGCGAGTTGCGTGCGCCAGCGCTACCTGACGCCCGCGCACACCGAGGGCGTGGGGAGACCGCGTCGCGCCCCGCGTCCGCAGCGCCTTGTAGGGCCTCCGCTGCGAGCCATGTTTCTCATCGAGGTGCTTGAAATACTCACGCCCGCATGCAGTACAGAGCGTCATTTAGCTTCGCTAAAGGGTCTTGTTACTGCTCAAACTGGTCCACCTTCTTACAAAGCGTCATGTTTATGGACAACTGCCAAAATATTCTGGAGGGCAACGCATTTTTTCGTGCAGTTTTCCTGACATGTGCTAGTTGGTTTCGTTATAAACGCTCAGGCCAGAGATGAAGAAATATTTTGTGACCATGTTTAGCCCCATGTGCTTCATTTGCGCTTATATCATGGTCTATCAAATTTGACCAAAGTGTTTTTATTCAAATAGGTAAAATTTATGAGTTTGCATTAGTAAATGAGAGCACGTTCAGTTTTGGAGCAGTCCTAAACACAGAAAAGTTCGGGCTTCAACAATTATTGAAACATTTATCGTGACTCAGAACACCTCTCCCTTTGCAAAAGAATAATACTAAACCAAAGATAGTTGATTTATAATTTAAAATTTAGTAATACCTTGTTTTCTTAAGGTATCAGGCACACTTCTCCGAACGCCGCAGAAAGCTTCCGTGTTCTGGCAGCGTTGTACATCACACTCGAGCTTGAGCTGAACTCCATCTAAAAGAGATCGAGGTAAAATCTTGCTGCCGGACCAAAATAAAGCCGTCAAGTTGGGCACAAGTCGTGCAGGAGCGACGTCGATAAGTGATGAATTTACTTCGTGAATCTGATAAGGATTTGATAGCAGCCGCTGAGTAGCCCTCCTTTGTCAGCAGCACCTGGCATGACCGGGTACACCAGATTAGCTGTTATTTCCACCAAAAATCACTCGTATGTCATTTTTATAAATAAAATTTTACCATGAAATTACACAGCATCTGACAACCTACTTGTTTGCCATAAGGTAAGGGATTTTCATTTCAATTTCATTTGCATATGGACTAATGTGTGATTTTTAGCGAGCAAAAATGCCCTGTCTGGCAACACTGATTTAACCGTCAAAGAAGTGCCCTGCTCCAAATCAAGACGAGTTGTCCGACGGAGAATCCTACTCTCAGAAAAATTTCAACTCCCGTCCCAAGGGCGACGTGCGCATTAACGGAAGGGATACGCTAGAGTTAGCCCGCTTTTACGATCAGCCAAAAATGCAGCTAAGGTTGCAAGTGCTAAGAAATTTAAGTAATAATTACAGAAATGCTCAACGAAATAAGAGGATTTGGCACAAAAATATTTTTATAGCCACCTTCAGTATTGGACAAACGACCAAGTTTTCCAGTATAGATTTTTTCTAGATTAAAGAGAAATGACTTAAATATCACATTCTGCGCCAATGAATCGAGTTATTTGTAGACGAGTTTTCGTGCGTCATAAATAGGAAATGTTTTTAATGAGATACCAAAGTACTCTGGGTTTAATCGCGAATGATTTTCGACTTAAAGAAGCACTACTTTTTTAAGTGATAAATTTCTTAAAACAGGTGCCATTTTCCACCTTTTTATCGACTAAAATTTTTTCTGTGCTGGTGTTCAACGCATGTTACGAAGCAGTTTTTATTCTATAGGGAAGGAGTGAGGAGTTGAAGGAAAAATAGAACGGTAGCATTGAAAGCAAATCATCAGCGAATATCTTACACGAATTGCTTCTGTGACAATGTAATTAAATTGATGTATGGTAACCGTTTCATTATTTTGCATTTTAGACCGTAACTGAAACATTTCTGTGAACATCTTCTTGCTGTAAACCTATTTAAAATCTACCATCGATTCCTTCAAGTTAAAAACAGCAGATGGCCTGTTTCAAGCCTGTTTTTCCATTGCTCAACAGAAATTAAAGCAAGGAAGACATGATCAAATTAAATGACTTGTACAACTCATCAATTCATTCGGTGGAATTTTTGCAGTGAAAATTTTCCGAGGTGAATAGAATTATTTATTCTTTTTTTGAGTACTGGAATGTGTACCACGATTTATGGAAGGGTTTCATCAATCTCGGAGATGACCTGTTTTATTGTGCTCTGAAATAATGATCCATTTTAGAAAAAAGTTTAATAAGGGATAAACACCTTTTAGGGATTTATAGATGTTGATTCAACTTTGTTTTAGATGCTGCAGCTCGAGCTAGATTTTGTTTGGCTCTCGTCAGTTCACTGGGTACCTGCAAAATTAACAACTGCCACTTCCTCTAAGCAATAAACTCCAGCGATATTTTAATTAGTGGGTCAGAGTTGCAGGATAGGCGGTATAGTCACCGAAGCCTGACATCACGAGCTATCCGCAAGCTAATTTTTAGATCAAAAACACTTAAGAAAACAATCAGTATTGTCAATTTTGACAGGATCTAACCGCAGGTTCTAGACTTTGAAATTGCTTTTTTGTGGACGCGCTAATTGGGCGAGTGGCGAAGGGGCAACCAAGTTACTGAGCACCATGCCCACACAAATAACCAACTACCATGGCTTGGGTTCACAGTTTAGCCGGACCAAATTTGTATAAATGCAGTCATTACGCGAAAACGAAATGACCTCAAGTTGCGTGTAGGAACAACAAGACATGCTGAGCACCTGGCACTTACGGCTTGCACTACACGAACTATATTCATGCTCAAAGGAACCGACGAGCATTTCCAAGAGCACCCAGCCAACCTCACTGGAGCCGAGTGGTTTTAATCTTTTGTGCCGTAATTTCTGCCCTCTACGCTGAGAGATTAATTTTCAAGGCTGGACTTACATGACCTTCGAAAGGAAAGCGTATAACTTTCCCGTGCGCCTTCCCACGCCGTATGAAATTACTAATGACGAGCAGTAAAAGAATGGTGTTACTTTGTTGAATTACTTAACCGGAATATGCTTGAATGGAACAATATACTTCAACGATTTAGATTAGAGTCAACAACAACGTCAACAATTCATTGTTAAATGAAATTTTTTAATCCATGAGCTTGCCTGGAGACCAGTTGTTTACTTCTAGAATAAATCGATGCTTTAATTAGCTGACCTTCAAGAGATTTTTTTCGTAGAGTCTTTGAAATTTAAATTTCAGAGATACAGGTTTGTTGCGCTCCAGTTTAGGTCGTTTGGCGCCACGTCTCTTAACCACAGGTGTTTGAACGTTCAAAATAAAAAAAATGTTTTCAAGAACTAAAGTAGATGAGGATAAAAGATGCAAGGATCTTTAGAGGTTATCAATACTGGTTATGCAATGAGCAGTAGTCTGGTTCCTAAAAGGGTATTGGTTCATCATGAGTATCTAATTCCGTGTTCAGAAGTTACTGAAAAGGTTGAAGGTTCGTACCCAACACAAATATAAGTCCAAATTGGTAGTACGCCAATGAGCAAAGAAGCATCGAGAAAATCTGCAACATTTGAACGTTTGATATTTAGAGCCAAAATCCTAACTCCGGCATCGTCAATGACTTGAATATTAGGTCAATTAAATTTCAGTTGTCTAAGATAGTTTTTATTTATCACCTCTCGAAATTCACGAATAACTTCATGAAGTTTTACTTTAGCGTCGTTACAAAGACTGCCACAAGTATACCGGCATGTCTCAGGAGACATTTTACATACTTTCCATTTATCTTTGACGACTTTTATCTCAGATCGGTGGTTCTGAAAGACAGTATGTATTCATGAGAAGCCGCCCATTCTATTGCATGTTGTCACAAAGCTGGCTGATTTTATGGCTTTGTTGAAGCTCGCACTTCATGAGAAAATTTTGGAATATAAATGCGCATCGCAAGTTAACAGAGCATTTAAAATCTTTTAAGAGAATAAGTCCCACAGTTTTACGAGCAAAATTTTAATCAATCGACCTAGTTTTGGGTTCAAATATACTTACTTTAACGATCTGGCTTAAGTTTGTACATTACCTGCAGATAACATTGCCCTTACGCTGGGCCTCAAAATATCCCATGTGTGGCCAGGAATCGATAAGTTACACATTAAACAAATGCATAAAACGCGTTGCGCTCAAGAGCTGTAATTGAACAGAGGAAGTGAGCAGTAAAATGGATTTTTTCCCTCTGCAATGCATTCAATTCTATGTACGAAGTGAATTGGAAGGAAAAATTATATCTAGTGAATTGTATGAAGCTTGATTTGGTGATGGTTTACTGAAATTATTAGAACCAGTTGCGTCAGTTAATCCCTGAATGGTACCTGTATCATCTCTGATGCTCACTATTTATTGCGGTAACTTTAAAGGCTTAAAATTTATGGTGACTGTGAGCAGTGAATAATTGTAATTTCTGTTCGTGGTGTTTATCCAGCATTGCTCTTGTTAGTCAGCTATAAAGTTGTGTTTTATTTCGTCTTTTGTACGGTGAGAAACATTAGAGTTAACTTTTACCACAACCTACAAAATCCGTATGTCTTT
This sequence comes from Platorchestia sp. MABIK, assembly GCA_014220935.1. Lineage (NCBI taxonomy): Eukaryota > Metazoa > Arthropoda > Malacostraca > Amphipoda > Talitridae > Platorchestia > Platorchestia sp. MABIK. Next base: position 25,841 of record JACJUY010000765.1, on the reverse strand, counting down.
ATTCCCGCCAAATAAATTATTTCGAAAATCGCTTAAAGAATGGTTTCAGGCATAATCAATTTGTTTTTCTAGTGACTTACTGGCTGAGGGATCATTTTTTGCAGTCTTCAGCGGAGAAAATATTCTCAATAATAAGCAAGATTGACTTAATGGGATGATCTAAGCCACTTTAAATTGACTAATGTCTATCTAGCTTCAGTATCTGAGGGTAAAATGCGACTTTGCCAGCTCAAACACACGCTTACTAGCAACAATATGGATGATATAAGCGAAGGCTGCATGCGTTTCCTGTTAATTTCGAACGTCCATGATACAATTGTGCAGTAGTCGAGATCAAAGCTCCATCCACTTAAGGTTTAATATTGAGTTCAATGGACTTAATCATACATGCCTCACATGTTTTTATGTAACAAGCTCATGCTTAAAGTAATGTGAATGTTATGGAAGTAATATTTAGCTACTGATATTGACGTGTAATATGATTTCACTTAGACGTACTTGAACAAATAAAAACAATTTATGTACATGCTCTGCCGAAGTTTTGAACCACTCGCCCATAAACAAGTGGTTACTGATCAGGTGACACCAATGCCATTTTTAGCAAGATCCTCTTCCTAGTTCATGGATGTCTGTATACATACAGGGGCGTAACAAAGTTCTAGAATCAATTTGAGCCAAATTGCTCACAGCACCAAAATATAGAGTTTATCAAACTCTGCCTGCCTACGATAACCCTGGAACTTCAAGAAACCGATTCCGAAGCGATTGCCGTTGAATTTTCCGGCCCACACAAGGCTGTTGAGCTGTCAATTGAGGGTCGGAAAAAGCCTAAGCGAGGTTAATGCAAAAGTTAACAAGAGAAATGAGTTTACACTGAAAACATCAGGAACCTATCAAAAAATGTCTTAAAATTATTCCCATTCAGAGCCCAAGAACACACGCCACCCACAGACAATGTCTGTGGGTGGCGTATGTTCTTGGGCTAATACTTTTGCATATTTTGTATTTAATTTGTATACTTCGAGCATGATTACTTTAGAATGTCTGTCAGACACTCTAAAGTAATCACGAGTGGCCAGGGCAAAAGCTCTACTGATCAAGAAGAAAAATGGTGCGGAGCAAGAAGTGCTGGGAAAGTCCCACGTAAACTTCCGAGACTGCCAACAAATATTTTCAGACGTCAAAAGGCAGCTTCGATTATGGTATGGGATGCCATATTTAAAATTTGAAAATTTCTGAGGCAATTAAGGTTAAACTCTCATTCCTGTTTAATAATTTCATTGTGAAACTGAAGACAAATTCGTGCATCATTCCAATTCTCAGCTTAAGGATGCTAGAAGAACATTTCAAAGCATCCCTTCACTTCTGAACTGGAAAGCACTCTCTCTCACTCGTCAAGCATGACATGTAAATGGTCTCACGACTTTTTTTTAAGGTTGTAGAGTGTAGAAACGTAGCCCTGTTCATCTCATGATCTCAATGCCATTAATTTTAAATTTGGCCTATTTTGAAACCAGGAGCTTGTTCTCTTTTCCACTTTACAACTCAATCTCTGAACTAAATCCCTTCAATAGTTTCTGAAGAAAATTTACAACATACTGCGTAATGTGGCAGAGAGTTTTAAAGGCAGACTAAAGCTTGTGACGCGGCAAATATTTTCATTAACAAAATATTATTATGCATATACAAGTTCGTCTGAATAATGGCGAATTTTCAATGCAAATAATGAATAAATTTGTCAATTTATTCAAGGATTTTATCCTCGTCTAGCTTGGAACATACAGTATATACCCATTAGGAAACTGCTGTGTGTTAAATTGTTGTGATACTAAATCAATTGTTACTCTGAATTTCCAAATTGGTTATTCATCCTTTTTGAATGCGTTATCGTGGCTCAATAAAAAACTCTGAACTGTTAAAATTGAACTACTCTATCGTACTTAATGAATTACTTAAGAAACTTCGTAAAGACATTTGAGAATACGTTTTGTTAATAAGTTCGGCTACATGTCATGCGAATTTAAGAGAATCATTTCTCAAAACACAATCAAGTGCGAAGTTTTGGCGAGAACTGCCATTTATAATGCTGCCTGCAAAAATGTATCGCAGTTTACTCGGATACTTTGTGCACTATATTACGAGGACAGACATTGCATCTATCACCCTAAAGTGAGCTGCAAATACTCTATCTTAAAAAAGCTCATGTCTCAACGAGCTAAATTTTCGTTGATCTTTCTATTATTCTGAAAGTAATAAAAAATGACCTGTGAGTTTGGTTTAAGAATATCAAGTCTCTCTATCCAGGCTGTTCTCGTTGATAAACTTGTTCCAACTTTTTAATTGCGCCTTTTGATTCCAAACGCGAACTCAGAAAATAGTCTTCAGTGAGTTTCGAATATGCATCAAAAATGTGTAACAATTTTAATTGCATGACATCCTTCAAAATACAATAATTGCGTAGCATTCACAGAAATTTACCCGAGTAGTTCAATTCAGATCGAATCTTGCCCTGCCAATTTCTTTGACTCATAAGAATCACTGGCTGATCAAAAAATACAGTCGAGTTTTTAACACTAACACGATAACAGCCATGGGCAAAACTGAAGTTCAACATTCAACTTACATTTGAAGTCAATTGTAGTAAGTAATTTTGAACACTGCAAATATTAAGTGATCTTGCATTCATGTAGCTTTGATTAAGTATGTATAAAAATTAAGTTTGCAACTACTGGTCAGTCAGCAGCATTATAAAAATCCCCATTATGTACCATCGGCGGCTCACATTGCAGTTGGCGTGCTGAATCGATCTTGTAGTAACTAACCGGATATTATTTGCATACGGACCTTTTCTCGAAGCCTTCTTTCAAGTGCTACAGTCATTGCTTTCCTCCATACATGCAAACGATGTTCACTTTTTCCCTTGGACGCCCACGTACTGGCACGAGCGGCCAGTCGGTGTGGGCGTGATGCATGCCTGCCAACAGCGGCACACGCGATAGCAATGTCACCACTGGGCCAAATTACTTCGCGATAATTAATAATGTTCTTACAGCGGGGACTTTCATTTTCTGTTCGATATCAACTCCAGTGAACCAGTTTTTAAGAATAGTCACCCTACAACAGCAAAGTTAACGTCTTAAACAAAAACGCTCTTTTTTGAGTTCCGATATATTTTAAAAAAGTTCTATATCATGGTGTAAAGTATTTTTAAACTTTTACATGCCTCTTCTTATTCCTTCCTGATTAATCAGTAACTTCTTCATGGGACATGATCAATTCATTGTCGATAAAATAGTGAAATCAAACGTGAAATTCTAATGGAGCGATTAAGACGGATGAGATTCGAATTGTATTTATAGCTAAACTATACGAATGCAATGAAACAGCTTCTCGTTCAATCGTAGCTTTGTAAAATTATTGCATGAGAAATCTTATAACATAGAATTAGCTGCTAACAACAGCATCACAATCCTACAAAATAATATCCCAGTCACCAAACTCGGTCTTACCAGCATTCATAATCATTTTTACTCGACCAAAACCGCATGATAATCCCTCTCAGCTATAAATACAGCGGGATAGCATTGCACTTCGCATTACATTGGCTGAAAACTAAGGTGAAAATAGTTCTCGGGGATTACAGATAGAAGCACTTGTGTTGTATTGCAGAAATTCATTGCCGTCGAGCCTGGGTACTATAGACAACCTGGATCAGCTTAATGGAAGATTAATGAGAGAATGTATTTGCTTACGCAAGGTTAAACGTTGACTCTTCATTTACCCTTCACCGACTGATTTTTATCATGAGTTTTACCGTTATTAAGACCTCACTCAACAGATTGGCACTCGCATCAGGTTATCGACGAAATCAGAATGAGGAAGGAACTGCTTCTTGGCAGCGAACTTCAAGGTCTCATTAGGGTACAAATTCAATAAAATATCCAATTTACTAGAGCTACGTACAGAAATGAACTTTGTAATCACCTACACGATAAACGGTTGAGTTTTTCTAAATTCTAAATAACGCTAAATAAAAACCTCGTTTCAACGCTAAATGAAAACCTCGTTTATGAGCTTTTCTTCATGTATGAGATAAATTTGCCAAAATGCAGTTTTCAAGGCAGTACGGCACTAACAAAGATATGAATTTTTTTAAGATTGGAGAAAGAAAAAAATAAGTTCTTTAAATCAGCAATGAGAGAACAGTTTCAGTATCAACTGCTAGAGCCACAACATTCGTACTGCAGCTCTGCTGAGAACCAGATTTGCGAAACTGGCATTTTATTGCCCAAAATCCTCAAGTTTATGCTTTTTCGAATAAACTTTGGCCATAAATTAGAATTTGGCTGCCATGCAGGGCTGCCAGATGCTGACGGCTCTGTGTTGTCAGATCTGACAAAAAACTACCCAGCTTGAAGGTTTCGGCCAGAAAAAACTTTCTGACCCACCAAGTCACACCAGCAAGTGGCGCCATAGTGCATGCGACCTATTTTTCACCAGTTCGTTGAAATAGTTTTGGAAAAGTTTCGAGCACACTCGTTGATGTGGAGATAGGCTACTGCGATTAATTCTGAGAAAGATAAATATTGATCGTATTAGATAATCAGGGATGAAGATCAGTTTTATGTGCTATTAATAACAAAAGGCCGCTTTGGTTCATGTGTTTTTATAAATGTTAAGCGACAAAATGGTCAAAAATTTGAAATTTAATTTAACTTATCGCTGGCTACACGACTATTTAAAAAGATATTCTCTGGATTTAATTTTTTATGACTTTGTTTGGCGTTAAACGCTCCAAATTATTCGCCATAAAAATCAGAAGTCTATCTGATTGCTCTAATTAACCTGAAAGATATTCAAAGAGGGTTTGTATCACAAAATTAATTGCCCTATAATTTCGAGCTCACGCCGTTCGGTGTACAGGTTTCAAATAAAATCTAGTTCATTGATATTCTCATTTTCATCATGAACAAGTTTGCACGCACGAGTTCTCAGGCATCGTCTGGGCGACTCAGTGCTAGACTTAGAATATAATCGCGACGTTGGGAACGCTTACACTGGCGTGTCTTACATGGGAATTAGTTATACCTCCCTAGCTTGTATCCTTAACAATCGACAGACTTAGTGCGTGCTGAAGAGGAATATTCGAGTCACGCAGTGCAAGTAAATTTAGCTAACTATATAGAATCAATTGGAATAAAGTTACTCAGCAAGCATTCCCGTTTTGAATTGTAAATGTACCTGTAGCGCATGCTCACAAATAAGTAACTGATTTTTTGAATTACAGATAAAGAATACGACAGTCTCATTTGAGGCTGCATGTAAAATCACAAGATTAGATAAGCCAATGTGGAAGATAATACTGACATTCTGGGATCAGGTAGACTGTGGTGGAAAACTAGTATGATACTGAAATCTCTGAATAGCGTGAACTAACCATAAAACATGGCAAAATCTTGGGTTCAAAGGTGCGACAAATAATGCTACCATGTACTTCAAACAGATTTCTGCAGTGCCTTCACATTCTTACTGTGTCGAAATAACCTGGACAATTCAAAATTAAGGTGAGGTTTGGTGAATGTTGTAGGGTGAATTTCATTTTAGGGAACATTCATGATATCATGAACTCCTTGCCTTACATTTATATAATGTTTGAGAGCATTGTCAAATCCTTATGTTTGAGAAAAAGCTTGATCGAATGAAAAATGGTTCATGTAAGTGCTTGCTTTAGTTTTCATTCATGCAGACATGATAATGATGTGAGGACTAGATATATTTTGATGATCTTCATCTTTTTGGATATTGTGTATCGGCTACTCGAGGTATAATGAGAATAATTGCAAGCATACCCGTGTATCTGATGAATTCTGTGTGACCATTCATCTTTTTGCTCTGGAATCATTTTTCCATCCGAATATTTCTGGAGCTTCAAGTTGATTATTTACTCAAAAGTAACTTGAATGAAAGCGTCTTGGTTACATTACCATTGATGGTTGAAAGGGCCTGTTTTAAATATTATTGACTTGAATTTCTTATCTCCTGTTCTGGAATTTTAAAATCTGTTTTGCACATAGATGATATAATATACTACTCCCAGAAAGGGTACATGATATTATTCATGTACGAGTGCTAGACAAAGAGATTTTTGGACCCTTTAGGTAGAACTTTATCTTTATTATGATCTCGATGGGTAGAGACTTATATAAAAAAACACGCGACCAGAACACGGTTTAATTGTATGTTTTTGTAGACAATTAGCCAAATCCGTCGCATTTTGTTCTCTACGTACGACAATTTCTCGAACCACTTACGCAATCTTTAATTCAATGATTAAAGAAGTTGTAGCGTCCGCAATTTAAAGTTGCTGATTCCTTCGTCACCCGAGGTGCTTCTCTTAACTAATATGTATTGAGGGTTTTGGAGAAGTATTAAGGCCCTCGGATGGACACTCATGATAAACTATGAACGCGAAGCAAGCATTCTCTCAGTAAGAGTACGGGAGGTTTTTCTGTAGATTACTTGCGACAGGTGTCTCCATTGCCCAAATATAAGGGATTTCTAAAAGAATTATGAATATTGGGGACCAAGAGCTGGTAGTAAAAGTCAGCACAGTCCCAAATACGCTCGAGACAAAGCGAACCTTAGGGGACATTAAGATAAGCCAGCGTCGTGTGAATGTATTCGGGAGCCTGACCTACAAGTTAGGTATATGTAGAAGAGCGTAAAACTCAATCACATCCGACAAAAGAGTAATTTGGCTGATGCATTGGCCAGGTTTATTGGCTTCCAAGGTTCAGTTTCGTATAAGGCAGTAGTCGCTTAAGGTTTTTCAATGGCCTGCGACAAATCAACTAAATTAGTTCAAGACAGGAAAGCCGTTGTCGTCGCGATCGTATTGTCATCGTAGATTTACGTTATCAGAACAAACTTATCAGACGCAGGCCCAACGTTAGGAACAGCAAGTGAATTGCCGATAAGATGTTCAGATTCGGAGGCTGACCCACTATTTCTTTGAAGTGATTGTTTAATTTGAGGATCGTCCGATGTAACTTTTCATGCATCTGAGTTACCTCTACTAACCCGAAAGTTTTTAAGTTTTCAAAACTAGGTTCGTTAATATGTGCCTCTTTTTGGAAAACGTTGACTGGAGCTTTCTACGTTAACAAACGTCTTGGCTACGGATGCAATTCTTTAACTTTTTGCTGTTTGGACCAAAATAATAGTCATTTCTCCTCCAAAATTGTTGTGGCTTAGTGATGCGTAAGTGTATTTTATTGTGTTTTGACTCGACACTTGCAGTTCAGAGCACTGTCAAATGAGCTAGCCGCTTCAGTGCGTTCGATATTTTCCACCTCTGATATGTTTATTAGCGGTTTAACGAATCGTCAAACTCAAGCTCAGCTTTCTGGTCAAAATTTCCTACCTATTTATTTAAATAATATCGAAGTTTCCTAACCATATTCCACGTATGATAAAAACTCATTAGTACTTCATCTCCTATGTTATATTCACCAATTACTTTACAACTAATCTTTTATTACTGAACCATGATCCAAAACTGAAATAACTTCATCGATCGTTTTTTAACGTTATTCTTATCGTCAATTGCGCCTTTGCTGTACGTTACAAGACTTCTGTGAATATTTTACATGTGGTACTTCCGACGTCCTGAGTAAAGTCGCTGACGAGACCGTTTTGACGAGCATTGCATCATTTATTCGACTCTAGATCGTGAATCTTAGTCGTATGAGTTTCCTATTTGGGTATTTAATTCGGACACATTGTGATTGTCAAAGGAAAACTCGACGGACGAAAATGAAACGTGTTTTTCGGTTCAGAAGAAATAAAGAAAAAACTTCAACTGCATGCGTGCTAATAATCACAAGAAGTTTCTCCTCCTTAGTGACATTTGATTAATTTGTTGCTACTGAGTTTCCAAGTGTGATTATGTTAACACAGGTGCGATACATTCGGAGCTTCACTGACATTTATGGGTTATACTTGATTTCAAACTTGGAATAAAATTCAGGCACACTGATGTTATTTCTTTCTTTTTTAGCTTTGCTTTGTTAATTTCTGAGCCAACGAGAAAGCTCGAGCAAGAAAATGTACTCTATTTAATTGAACCAATCATGGTCGAATAGGCAAAAAAATTCTGAAAATCTTTTCTTTTCCTTGGTTGTCTTTCTAAGTTTTTTCTCATACAAGCAGACTGATAAAAGCAGCACGATTCGTAACAAGGAAAAGTCGCCTTTATTTCAAATGCGCATCTGTAAGCTGCCGATGAACAGATAATAGATCTTCAAATAATTACATTTAAATTTCACCCTTGGTGTTATTAGGTAAGCTGTGCTAGCGAACTTGTTGAAAAGATCTATAAAATTGTAAGTTCTCCCCCCTACATCGACTTCTTCACGTCACGCGCGTACTTAGATTATTTTTCTTTCATTTGAACACTTCTGAACACTTTGACCTCTATTGGTTAAACTGGAGGTCAACATTCAACTCGAATTCAAAATCGTATTCAGAAATTTTGATAATAGTAAACAGTAACTGAATCGTGCCTTAAATTAGCTTTACCTGAGCATTCATAAAAATAGAGTTTGTGACTTCTGGTCGGTCAGTAGCATGATGAAAATACCCTCCGTGGCCACCCGTGGCGCACGTTGCAGTCAAAGTGTTAAAAATTAGTAAAACATTTCATAGGCGTGTTTTTTTCATAGGCATGTCGTGTCATCTCGAGCGAGAGGCGTGTGACTGAGTTGACCACTTTTGAACCCCAAAGCCAGACCGTTTTCTTGCATTATTTCGCCACCTCTCATGAGATTCACTGCACAAAATGTTTACAGCAATAAGGAATAATGTAATAATAATGTTTTGGCAATAACAGTGTTTTTGACTTTACTCTAAGTGACGTTTCTCACAACAAATTTCTTCAAGAAATCCTCCTCGCTTTTTAGCTCAATATTTTCAGTGAATTAAGAGTTCTTGCTTAAAATATATCTGCTTCGTAAAAAAATTGATTTGGTGAAGAAATAAAGCAGTTCAGTTTGCGGGGAGGTAGGTAACGAGCCGCATTTCTCGAATTACTTCCAAGGAAGAAAACATTGCGATCATTCTTCAGGACCCGTTCTTCAGCCATAAAGATATGCAAGCTGTCTCAAACCAACAAACTAAATACATCGTTTCTACAGGTGTTAACGTAGAGTAAGAGAACCTTTGCTTGTACATCCTTCGAAAATTATTTTGAAGCTCAAAGTATGAGCCAATGACATCAAATGGTTGTATTAGCAGCAAATGTTTTCTGAACTTCTGTAGATCAAACATTCCATAATACAATAACAAGTTTTTGGTCGATAGCGGTAATAAAGGTAGTAAAAACTCCAACAGCATTCAACTATTTTGAATGTTATGTTGCCTACATAGCCATCAAGAACTTAAATCATAACAGCAATTTGCATAGCTTGCCTTACGAAATGATTTAAATATATTGCGCTGAATTATAGGACAAATCTTTTTATAATCTTTTGATGATATGATACTGCGGCCAAAAAATTGAACGCTCTCAAAACTACGTCACCAAGCGAATAGAGACACAACATAAAGCCTGGCTAGTATCAGTTCCCGGAATTGTTCATAGCAATTTTGTCTTTTTTATGATTTCATTTTAGCTGACGGGAAAAATAAATTCAAAATCAACGTCTAATTTGTGTACTTTGATGAATTGGACATGTTTTTCTAAAACGATTAGTGAATAACGCCTGCAAAAAGGGGATATTATGCTTGTAGGGAAGTTTCACAAGGAAGATATTAACCTCCATGCTTCCTATAGAGTCTAATGTGGCTTATACTCCAAAAGTATTCTTACCGTTTCATTTTGAAATTTATCGATCCGGTTCTTCCGAAGTCGTCGCTGAATTGAATTCACTTGTCTCATTGAACCGTATGTTTTATTTTGCAAAGGGAACAATTTTTAACATGCAGGAATAAGGTCAAGGTTTAACTGGCATGGGGATTATAGATATGGGCTTTTGATTACGTCAGTCAGCGGCTTCCATTTCAAAGAAATACTCCTTCACGCAACTGCGACTTCGCATTACATTTCGATACGCTGGTCCGCTTTGTAACGTTTCTATTTTTTACGTTAACGCATTTTGCAGCGGGCGAGATGAGCGACTGTGATAGCACGCGACGCCCTACGTGAGTCCTCGCTCGCTTCATGTCGTTCGTAATGAACATAATTGGAATGACCCTTCGAATGCCCCCTAATGTTCAAAGAGCACGCAAACTTGGAGTTGCCACCTCATTTCTGCGTACGGACGTGTAAGCTGGAGGTAGGGTCGGGCAGGGCGAACTGAAATATGTTGCCATCTCAAGTCAACACGTAAAGAAATGATACTTAAAAATGTGCATGACTGCTGGTCCCGAGCTGAGCCTCATGCGCGTCAGAAATGAGGCGAAGAAAATAGCCTCTCCTCACAAAAGAAATGCTTGTTTTGCTTATCCCGAAGCGAGTCAGTTGTTTATTGATCATACAATGTTGGAAATGTACCTAGATTTATTTGGGAAAAAATTCGTTACACATTAAATTTACAATAGAAAATAGAAAATCTTTACGAGGTTGGTTGTGATTCAATTATATCTATCATTCCATCATGAACATCGTGCACTGCTATCTTTAGGGTTGCCTACTCACAACTTGTATGCAGGAAAATTAAAGTCATTGAATCATTCGATACTGTTTTGTTACACGTCTTATATTTTCACAGATTTCCAAGTTTGCAGAAAATAAGTAAGATAACATCTGTAAATTTTAAACTGTTTTCACTTCTCCCAGAAAAACGTATTCGACAAATTTTATTCCGACATTTGTTACCAATGAATCAGCCTCCTGGCCTCACTCAGTCAGGTACTCGCCTGCTGGATGCTAATTATATGAAGACGGTGCCGTGTGTCCAGGATACAAGTCTGGTCCTTTCTTGCTTGTGTTTAGACACGTAGGCAGACAATTACGTTCTCATCATTTCTGTTTCATACCGAGAGCAAGTTGTAAGTTCTTTGAAGAAGTGTGATCAACCTTTCCAAAAAATCATTTTCCCTCTTACATCGCACAGTCATACAACACTTTTAGGAGAGCTTTAAAATATTTCATAAGTTAAACTTAAGACACACAGTCGTCTGCAGTTACTCTATCCGATGAACGCGAGTCCTACGAACGTTTTTGTTCATTTTTTTCTTCTCGAGCACGTGTGTGCAGATAACTGCTCAAACTCTCGTTAGGAATAAGAAATTTATGTAAGCAGCAATGTTGCGATAAATTTCCATTGAAATTGCATGGTTTTTTTTTCTGAGAAGCGACCAGTAGGACTCGCTGGCGTTATCGGTGAATTAATCAACTTATTGGTTCATCGCAGAAGCTTGACGGCTGCTAAACAGGTTGAGCTTCTTATCATTAGTCCCGTAAGGAACTAGTTTGCATGCAAGTCCTCAATTAGAGTCTCCTAAAGGCATTTCCATGGCCTAGCTAATTCGCTAACACAAGCGAAAACTTCGACGAATGTGTAACAAAGCTATCAGGACTGGTCAGATTTAGACAAGGCGTCGACTGCTCAACTGTGCTTTAACGGAGCTGCACTGCGTGTATTCGACTTCATTACTACGCACTTCTTAATCAATTAGAAGAATTCGTTGTTGTTCAACTTTCCGTTTCTGCACTAGATTAATGAGTCGATTCATCCCGGTTCTGCAGGAAGTTTGGTAATTCATTTGAACATTCAGGAGATACGTCTGGACTACTGATCTCTTGCTTCGAAGTTAGGAAATTTTGTAAATCACATAGAACAAATGGAACTAAATTTAGTCATTCTGTCGAATAATTCTTTCTTTTTATAGCACTAATTTGAATTGAAAATGAAGCAGAGCGCAAACTGTACTTAGTTCTAGAATATCAAGTAGTTCTGCAGCGCTCCTTGATGTGCTATCAATACTATTTAATAGAACACCACGTATCTCCTTAAATTTAGGTATTTTTTTTTTGGGTAATTTATCCTACACTATTACAATGTTAATCTCATTGAAGACGTTGAATTGGTTGGCCCATCTTGGTTGGTTGGTCCGTCTCCCTATCGCGCACTTGAAAGATGCTTAATGACCGAATCTGTTACGAGTTTCCCCAGAGCACAAGTGTAAGAATATTTTAATTGTGGGTACTAATAGGATGGATTTATTTGTTTGACATCCATACCTGCAAGATTTGACTAAACTGAAAGTAAGTTCAGATTTTTTGGGAGTCATTTCTTCTATGTTATTACGGTAGGAATCTCATTGAACACAATGAATTGGTTGGTCCGTCTCTCTTTCATGCACTTTAAGGATGCTTAATGACCGTACCTGCTATACGAGTTTCACCAGTGCACAAGTGCAAGAATATATTAATCGTAAGTACTATTAGGATGGATACATTTGTTTGTCATCCACATCTGGTGGATTTGTCTAAAGAAAAATCAAGCCCCATCATTTTTGACGGTTCGAGTACACTAGTCACCTAATAATTTAATTGACACTTCAGACTTGTGTTTTGTTTAATTAATTACACTTATATAGCACAATGGTCTTGATAGTCGTGTGTGGCAATTTTTTTCCCTTTGCTCGTGAGTGCATTATGACAACATCATTTTCGATAGTTAACTTTTCGCACTGTTCCACCTATGCTGCAAATTTATGGTGACCATTTTCCAACAATCCTCATGTCTCTAACTCTGTTGAACTCTTTTGTGCCAGTATTATCAGCGTCGGCAGTAAATAAATATTATAAATTTGTCTTCTTGTAAAAAATTTTATTCCCTTCGAGCTCATTATTTTGGCATACTAGTCGATACGTAAGAATGAAAAAAAGTTTCCTGAATGTCGACCTTATAGTCTTAGACGCAAAATAATTGAAATCTGCTCATTTTACTTTTAACATCAATCCCTCATATCACTAGTTCCTATGTTCGTTTTCTCATATTCCAATACAAGTGCGCACTCAGAAGAATGTTTTCAACTATGTGTCACAAGGATTATGTTTTCTTAATCGCTTGTATAAATGCATTACCAAAATCAGACTACCGCAACGAAGGAAACGCATTTTTTTCGCACTTTTCTCCGAATCATTTGTTTCAACAATAATTATTAACATAGGTATTACGATAACCATGTATGAATATCAATTAAGAATCTCTATGTTCAGGTATTTGAATGCGTTTTTCGCTTTAAATTCAATACAAGTGCGCGTTAACGATAGTGTTTTCAACTGTGCAATTTGTGGATTATGTTTTCTTAGTTACTTATATTTAAATGCACTGTCAAAATGAGATTACGCAACGAAGGGAACTCGTTTTTGTTCTGCTTTCTGTCGAGTCATTTTTTGTTTCGACATTTGACATGGGTATTACGATACCAATGTATAATTTTCAACTAGGGGTGTTAAAGTTAAGACATTTTAAAAAAACAATATTAAACATTTCATGTTTCAACTCTATTGGAAACGAACTGTTTTTTTTTGTGTTAATTCATTGCCGCGATTAGAACCATGACTCGATTTATTTTTTCAGTGGCATATTGTTCACAAACTGGGAAGCATTTGAAACAATTTTTGCTTCCTTTTCAAACCACTCATTGTCATTTTGCATTATCCTCCTAACTTCAGTTTAGTTAGAGAGGATGAAAATGTTTTGCTTAGCCCTGCTGCTGTTGCTTACTTGAGGGCCTTTTTAGTGGTCCATCTTGGGAACTCAAATCCTTTTCAGACATGATAGAATGGATTGACAGGTCTGTGTTTTCTCATTGTGCTTAAAGATTATCCCATCAACTTAATCCATCTAAATGAAGTTATAATTGGACTAATGTGGATGAAGAATCGGTTAAATTTTTACAACATTTTAAAGTTCTTACGACTTAGTATTTGCAATCTGCAATTCGATGTCAAATCGAATTCAATACCAATTTTTTGTAATTTTTCAACACACGATGCAAACTTTTGCTGGAATCGTGAACATTCAGTGAAAGTCAACTAACCATAAGGTGCTATGTTATTTTCAACTCTGAACATTCACTTTTTTTAACACAATTTTCGATGATTTAACTTTGAGCATCCCGAACAAAGAACCGTCACGCTCAGCAAGTAACTTGCGCAGAAGGTCGATGTATAACCTACGGCGATGAAACAACTCAACCATGAGGAACTTCAGGTAACCCTATTTTGTTTGAGCGAGATTACCTTCTTTTTAACTTAGCTGAAACTACACTTAAACAGTTTGCGAAGCGAAGCTGAAAAAATTGCGTCGTTTTCCTTCAGAGTTTACTTTATTGATGAACGAGTTCGAATAAAACACGAATGCACATGGAATTGTCTTCGGTGATAATAAATTCCCATCAAAAATGAATTAAATGAAAGAAACACACTTCTACATAGACAAGCAAGTAGATAACATCGTCATTTATCGATCTGTAGTCGTAGCAAGGCTACAGAAATCTGAAAGCGTTCGCTGCTTGAGGTGCTGCTGTTTGGATGGACTAAGGGAGTGCACCCACTAATCACAGATAAGGATATCGAAATCGAAGGGATCGAAAAATTCCAGGGATAATAAAAAATACTTAAAAACAAGCTACATCTCAAATAGGTAGTCGGACTTCCCTGAAGCGTATGGCACAGTAGATGAAAAACCTGTCTAAATTCACAGCTATTGCCTTATTCTTTTTGATTTGAATTACTTGGTGAACTTTTGAGCATTTGTGGGGTAAATGCAGTGGCCTCCAAACTAGGGGTGAACACTCCCTTCCCTCCCTCTTCCTCTTCCCATCACCCCGAGGACAATTCAACATTTTTTGCGAATGAAACGGGGAGTTGCAGAAAAATAAAAAAAGGCATAACAGTAAATGGTTTTAGGATTAATGCTGGCTCAGCAATAGCTTGTAACGATGTGAGGTAAATTTTTTGAATCAGTGAGTAATAAATGCAAACTTAAAAAATAATAAATATAAAAACTTACACACAGAGCGGGCCATAAGGAACACATTTTGAAAATTGATGACTAAAAAATGACGGTACGTGAACTTCGAGTACAAGATATTTTGAGTTTGGAATGTTATTCATGTCAGGTTTGGAACAGCATACACTCTTGCCCATAAGTTTAAGGGGGTCACTTCAAGATTTCAATTTTTTTCATCCGATTCATTTGAAATTAGGCCAGTATATGCATTTGTTAAAAGCCAACTTTTTTACCCCTGTAACTTTTTCGATTTATGCCTTATTTTTTGAAGAGTACGAAAAGTTAGTCTTTGGGTACATTTTTATGGATATTTCAAAGGAATAGAAGTCATTGAGTTTTTATTCTAGAACAAAAACAATGACAGTTTTAGAAACCTTGAAACATTTCTAAAAAAAAGTATGGCAGAAAATTTGAACACTTGAAACTTTTGTTTTTGTTTATTTGCAACAATTGATCACTAACTCGCATATACACTAATTTTGGGTTTTGAGCTTGAAAAAAATTTTCTTTTGTGCAATTGGGAAGTTTGCTACCACACCTTTGTTTGAAATGTTTCAAGGATTCTAAAACTGTCTTTGTTCTTTTACTAGCATAAAAACTCACTGACTTCTATTTTTTTGAATGTTGAAAGTATGTATTGTTAGTTATTTGGCATAAATAAATTTTTATCTGAAATAATGGACAATTTATGTAATTGAATGCTGTTTTCATTTTTATTTCGATAATCTCCATGCATATCTTCATATCCACACTGTGAATTGTAATTTACAAAAAAAGTAAATAAATAATATAAATTTATTTTTTAATAAAAAGTATGAAATTTTATATTTGTAGTCTGATTCTTATGAAATTTAACTATTATATGTAATTTTCAAAAATAAACACAATTTCTTATCTTTCTTTTTCGATTCAGGCCTTAGTTTTTTCTTTAAATTGAACGTATTGGTTTTTTAGTTCATTTTGATTGATATTTCAAAAGAATAGAACTCATTGAATTTTTATGCTAGAACAAAACCAAAGACAGTTTTAGAATCCTTGAAAAATTTTAAACAAAGTTACGGTAACAAAAATTTCTTCATTTCCTGTTTTCTTTTCTTTTCACTTGGAGTCGAAAATTCAGGATTTTTGGTTCCCCTTACACCCCCCTGGGATCTAGTGTCCGTCTAGGATCTAGTGTTCGTAGCGCCATTAAACTTTAGGACCGAATAGTCAACTACCTAAGGATCCTTTTCCAACGAAAACATAAAAAATTCTCTTCGGACCGACAGGGGCCAGGCAGGGGCCTTAAGGCCAATTGAAAGCTGCAAAATGCTTTTTAATTCTATAAATTTTAAAGCTTCCTAAGTCATGTTCACTCATTGGGATAGATGAAGGAATAAAGATCAACGGTATTTGTTTTACCAATTTAATTAGGGAATCACAAGTTGAGAAATAGATCGGCAAGCCAGCGTACCGAAAATATAGGATTAGTAAATTCATTTGTAAATTTTTTTTGCAACAAAATTAAGTTGATAAAATAATAATTTATTGAGGATTCGAGCACTCATTCTTGTCGTAAGCCTCAGAAATTCATTGCAGCTTGCCTGAAGTGATTGCTGTCGATAAGAAAATTACTCCCAGCAGTGAAGTTGGCATTACAAACCTAATTTATTCTCTCAAATTGTTCCCATTTGTGTACTAATTCCTTACAATCCATCCCCAAACGCTTTCCGTCCTATTTAAAACAGAATAGCACGCTGGCTGTTGGAAGAGAAAGACATCATTGTCCTGCATGGAAGTCTTGTTCAAGAGAGCGTTGTATCCCTCCATCTTCATGTTTTAAAAACCGTTCATCATCATGTGAACGAGGACCTTTTGTCGTAATGGATGTTCTTCCGAATGTCCAACATAATTTGACGTTAGATAATTGTTCTTTATACCCGACACAGTCAAATAGACCTAAAAACCACTTCATGAACTCTGCACCAATAAATATCATTCGAAATTTTATGTATCAAAATCACTCCTTTGTTATTAATTTAACCCACAACTTAGCACGAAAAATCAAATCTGTTTAGCGTAAAACAGTTCGTTTCGAAAATAGTTTGTGCTAGACATGATTATTGTATGATATTGAGTTGGCGAATTTGTACATTCAAAGAGTATGTGATACTACGTAATCGGCCTAAAAAAGAACAATGTTGACACAACAGCATTCATAAATGTTTAGCAAGCCTTGCAGTTGAATGTGAATTTTAGGTTCCCATCAAATGGAGAAAAGTAATTATCAGTTTTCTCTTATTTTCCCTTCAGTATTTGGGAACAACTTTCTTGCAGCGAAGTTAACCAGTGCTCCTGACTCAGATCTACTTACTTCGCTTGGATGCCCGTTGGGTCAAGTGTTTTTTTGGTGTTGAAACTTGTAGATGTTTCATTGAGGACGTTATCTAGTCATTCTGGGGGTTATACAAAATGTGCTGAAATCTGCTCAGTTTTTGCGTAGTAACTCACTCTCAACACTGTTCTCAATGCAAGGCACAGTCAGTCGGAGGCAGTGGCTCAATATTTTGGACTGGAAGTTTTGACATCTACTGAACTGCTTTGCATTTATACATCATACAGAAGATGCGTCTTTCTGAAAAAACAAGGGTAGGAGAAACTCTTGGGTCTTATTAGGTCGTCGAAATTGGAATATTGATAAATGAAAGATGGTCTTTCATTTTACTACTTGAGTGAACACTGTATGTCAGAAACGGTAGCATTCGATAGCGTTAGAAAAGAAAAGTAATTGATTTGTTAGATTGGTTATCTTATCCATAAGCAAACCACAATCACCTCTTTGGGTCATGTTGTTAATAAACCTCAATTTTTTACCCAGAAATTGGTGGATATTTGTGGTGTTTACATCGGCTAGACAAATCGGTATAAAAAAAACATTTTCTCAAGCGAAATGAAAAATATTTGCAGTGCAATGAATGTTTATGACAGACCGTAATCACAACACAGCTCAGGGACTACAATGAAAAGTTGGGCCAAGTAAAATGTGAATTTCACTTCACGTATAAGTAAAAGACTGAAAGTATTCTTGAACTGAAAAGGAAGTTAAATTTTCACATGTACAATATCTGAAAGCAGGGTGTTCAACGAGCAGGAACAAGCAACAGACTGAGTATTTAAAGAAAGGTTGTTTTATGCAAATACCTCAGACACACTCATCAAATGCATTCAGTTGTTGTAGACAAAAAAATCTTCTTATGCGTATAAAAATGCGATGGCTCTTAATACAATGCAATTTCCTTCAAAGGAAAAAATACGACTTCACTTTTTCTTCGGTCACCTCGTAAATTTTATTATGTTTGGCAGATTTTTTTAATTCAATTACAAGGCTTAATTTTTTTATGGCAATGCCATCAGTTTTTTATTTTGACAAAATTCTTTTTCCAGCGAATATTTAAGTTATTCAGCTTTAGATTCTATTTAGTTACATGCAATTTAGACCATAAGTGCTGGATATATTGCATGAAACAATGAATTTGGGAGCATATATTTTGAAATATCGACTTTTGTGTAGGAAAGTTTGAAACTAGGCAAATCTGTGCACATGAACAAATTCGAGCACATGACTGTTCTCCAATATTTTCGAAAAAATACATTACACTCGAATTCATTAATAATTTTGACTTCGGTTGTAAAATGAGAAGTTCTCTACCAAAATTGTACTCTTGGCTGGAAAAACTGAATGCTCTTTTGTTGGAAGATTAGTGACACTCAAAAGAATTCACCATTCACGTTTCGAATATTAACATTTTAAAATTCAATATTACTTAAATGTAAAAGTTCGATGATAATATGACATCTAATCATATAATCATTATTTGAAAAGAAACAAAAATTATTGCGTTTTCCATTTACTTCATCCTAAAAACTTCCAACACGAAAGTGTCCTTTGATGAAACTTTTTTACATTATTTGGATTATTAATTCATTTAAACTTTATGTTTGTTATCATATTATACTAACATGAAACTTTTTGACATTATTTGTATTATTAATTAATTTGAACTTTATGTTAGTTATCATATTATACAAACACGACGATATCAAATATAGCAGTTAATCACAGACTTCCGTGTGTGTCATTCAGTGTATTTTCAGCATTAGCTTCCTGGGAATTAAGTTATAGAGTTTCTGCTCCGTCGCGATAGAATTTTAGTATTCAAGCGTGGTTAAATGAAAAGTAGAACCAATATAAAAGGGAACATTGTTTTAAAAACAAACGTTTTGGAATCTCTGATTCCAAGAGACTAATATCACTATACCTATATCGAAAAATAATTATGCCCAACCAATAAAATAAAAGTAAATTCTCTTAAACGTTCGAAGCGATACGTACACATGCACCTACATTCTAGCAATCAAACCAACACACAATAACATCTACACAAAGTAACAGAACTACACACACACACACACACATTCGAACACACTCATATTTACACAGTTGGAGCAATATTTAATTTCATCGCACTTTGATCATTATTCACCTGAGCTCTATGGGTTCAAATGAACAAGGATTCCAAAATAAAAATGATAGCAAAGACAGCTGATTTAAAAATCATTTTAATTAGTGAACGTTTCGGCTTCAAGCTCTAGCCATTATCAACACCTGTAAAAGATAATTGAAATACAGAAAATAAGACACGGCTAAAAGACAAAAAAGAATCCAACTTAAAATAGTGCGAAAAAAAAAGGGTAACGGAGAGATTATACTGTAGTATAATCTCTCCGTTACCCTTTTTTTTTACCCTAACTTAAGGATTCCAAAATTCTAAGGTCAAATTCTTCTGTAGTTCTACAAAGCGTGGAGAAATTGGAACTTTTAAAAGGGTGGTTTGAACTATGGCAATGATATCTAATAGCTGACAGGGAGAAAGACGAGTATGGACGGCAGTCCTACGTTGGAAGTTGCACACTCCAGCCATATTATTTATTCGTCACAGCCAACACTCTGGTATCTCCCATAGAACCGGCAGTCCATACTCATCTCCCTCTTAGTCAGCTTTCAGAGATCATTGCCACAGTTCAAGTCACCCTTTTTAAAGTTCCAATTTCTCCACGCTATAGAGGAATTTGACCTTTACACGTAAGGACGTGTAAATTTTTGTTAATAATTAACGAAAAATGAAAATTTTCTAAAATCTTATGAATTGTTACCTAAGTTAACGGATTGCAATAGTACGGATTGCATTGAAAATGCAATAGTACGCAATAGATTGCAATAGATTGAAAATGATTGAAATGCAATAGATTGAAAATGCAATAGTACGGATTGCAATAGCAACGGATTACATTTTCCATACTCTTTATATATTGCATTTTTTTTATTTCCCGATTCATTTTTTCCGTAAAACTATCTATGGGGATGTTCTAGCAGTGTTTATCAAGTAGCAAAGACCTGTTTTGAGAGCAAGCAAAATTTTAAATTATCATTTACATCTCAGAAATAAAGATCCGTGGAAAGGACCTGTGAGCATTTGATTAAGGGCACATCATAGGGTTTCCTCAAAATGGAAAATCAACTCGGGACATCTGCACAGTAACCAGCATCAATATCAAAGCAATATCACGATGGAAACAAAATTTATGGGCCTGGTTCATTTCTTGAAAATTGTGGGTAGCCTAGCATTGTGGATGACAGAACCAGACACTCTTCGAAGAGACTGGGTAAGAAAAATTGGCGTTCATTACCACAAATAATAACCAGCAAGTTTCGTGAAGGTCCAAAAATAATTTCTCAAACAACTGTTCGTCGAGATTTGAAAAGAATGAATTCAGGCTAATGCAGATCGGGTACTAAACCATAAATCAAGTTTTTTTGCCGAGCCATATTTCCCTCATAGGAGAGGTAGCAAGTATCATTGACATAGATGTATCATTTCCAGATGTAACTTGATAAATCAAGTTAGATCTGGAAAAAACTTGTAATTTACTTGAGAATACCGAGATTGGACTGTTGAGGATTGCAAGCATGTTACGTGGTCTGATAAGTGTAGATTCACCCCCTGTTAGAACGATAGGCGTTTTAGGATGTGACGACAGCCACATGAAGCCAAGGATCCATTTTGCATCGTCCCAACGGTTCAAGCATCTGGAGACCGTGTTATACTTTGGGGCTGTTTTTGCTGAGGCAGACCTTGACCTGCAACGCTGTGCAGAACATAATGAACTCCCAGGACTATTATAATAGCTAGTACTTTTTGAACACGTTCATCTTTCCATGGAGTTTCATTTTCTTGATGGCAACAGGATCATTCAAGACGACAATACTCGCTTCCACAGGGCTAGAAATGTTCAACATAGGCTTATAGGTAAGGAGAGAACATGTTTGAGCCTATGAACTGACCACCGCAATATCTTGGTTTTAAGTTTTTAACCTCGCTGAAAATTTATGGGATAAGCTTGAAAGGAACCTGAGTGATTTATCGCCCTTCTTTCAACATTGAATGCTTCAGGGGCAGGTTACTTCAATTACAGCCAAAAATTGAGCGACAAAGAATCCAAAGCCTTGTAGAATCAAAGCTAGGCGAAATTTAAAGTCCAACTCGAGCTAAAAGCGGTCTAATCGCTTTTTGACAAATTTCTGAGCAACGGGAATTTTTTGTCCACTTAGTGTTGTTCCATCCTTTTATTTTTAAACAGGAGCAGTCGTTGTGAATCTAAAATAGTATTGTTACTGGGGGTAGATCCAATACGTCATTAATTTACTTTAACTTGAGTTCAATGAAGAATGAAGCAGATCAGGTATGAGGGCTTCAAAAGTTATCACGCCTAGTTGGCTAATCAGACGCTTAAAAAATGTTACATTTAAAAGTAAAAAGCTAGTACATCTGTTGTGCACGTATTATTTTGGCTAGAAAAATCTACAAACGTGCAAATAAGTATTAGAAAATACATTCACGAACTGCTTCAAAGCTTATACTACTCCCAAGTTTTAAGCATATTTTACAATAAGCTACCGAAAACTTTTAATATCGTGGGGGCGAATTTTACTCCGTTCGCAAATATCCGGTGCCAGAGACATCTGCTGTATTGGAACTTAGACACGATGTTCGTCGAATATATAGAGTGAGGTCAAGAACAAGCGTATTCACAAAACCCCTACATAAGTTGACAGATAAGAGCGCCGCTGCAACTTCGCCAATAAAGCAACAAGTTTTTGTTGTCTCCGAGTCGTGTCGGAGAGCGTCTCGAGCTCGCACAGGTGCGTCACTTTAATTGGAACCGAGCGTCAAGGTGAGTTGCTCTTGCTCAAATTAAGCCTTTCGTTAGATTCATCAACATGTACATCGTAGCGTTCGTCCACCCGCCCTATTTCCAGGTCTTTATCCTTGTTCTCAAACGTTTTTATCCCTCGTGTACAGGTTTAGTTTTGGAATACTTTCCAGCGACTAGTAGATGATTTAGTCGTAGAATGTAGAGAATAATTTTGTTCTTCCTCCTAATAATGCATCATTGCATCTTGCAGTGTCTTTGTTAAACAATTGCATGCTGCACTCCCTTGGTGCAGTCACGCGTGACCGCGACGGCTGCGTGTTACGGCTACAGTGACGTGTTGCAGTTATTTATCATAGTTACGTGTTGCGTCTATTTATCACAGTTACGTGTTGCAGTTATTTATCATAGTTACGTGTTGCGTCTATTTATCACAGTTCCGTGTTGCGGTTATTTATCACAGTTACGTGTTGCGT
>JACJUY010000764.1:161154-174932 GCA_014220935.1 Platorchestia sp. MABIK | reverse complement strand
AATGGAGTTCATTTTTTCAGGGACGTGGTGATGTATTGGTTTGTTGTTTGGATTTTGGGGTTTATTGAATGGATTTTGGGTTCGCGTTTATGGCTATATAGAAGTTGAAAATTATATTTTGCGTCGATTTCATCGATAAAATTATTAATTAAAATTTTGATCTATAGCGAAAGCGTCTGATTTAATTCTTAACTTTCCAAACAGAAGTCCGTCCCTCTGGTTAGAACATACGAGCTTTCGAATGACTTACAAAATGCACGCCGGTCAGGTCTTAAACCTTCAGCTTAATTATTGGGCTTAGCTCTGCAGTCAAACTCACAAGAACGGATTAGGTTTCTGCAAGAAATACTCTATTTTGCCTAAATCAAAATCTTAAACAAAATAATGTTCAATAAATTTGCTGCATATAAGGGTGTGTTGTGCATTTCATTCCAAATTTAAGCAAAATTTTCGACGTCGTTACGTTCTTTTTTATGCGACATTGCAAATTTTCTGCCAGGTGTTTTAAATGAGTCTAAAGTTGCGCCTCTATATATTTGGCTGCGAGTCATTTTGTAGGGCACTATGGTGTCATAATTGACATTTGATATGTTTTACTCTGAGGAGATCATTTCTTAGAACACAGAGTAGGAAACTTATTTACATCCCTTGAATATGATGCATGTTCATCTTTATAGTTATACTACTGTACACGAATCGTCAAAAATGACGGGATTCAATATTTTCCGGGAATAAAAATTGAAGATGTGGATGACAAACATATACACCATCCTAATTGTACCCCCGATAAAATATTATTGCACTTGTGTATTGGTGAAACTCGGATCACAGAGACGGTCATAAAGCGTCCGTTTGAGCGTGACAGAAATGCGGAAGAATTGGGCACCAAACAAATAAATAAACACACCAAGAGTATTATTAGGCAAGAAGATAGGTTTGTCGTTTTACTTCCTCTCATCAACCCATCACAAAGCCTCGATTATTTATTTCCGTTCTATTTGACCTAATTTTGCGAGGACTCATTTGACATTCTATGGGAGAAGAGAGAGAGTTGTAGGATTAGTAGATATCTGAATAAAGTTGAATCCTTTATCTCCGAAACGTGTGTGTTCAATAAGCCTCCATTCCCAAACTTGTCATGTCTGGTCGCCTGTCTTCATCAAACCAACAAGTTTTTTTTACAAAGCTTCACTTCATGGTATCCAGGATCTGCCGCAGCTGCAGATTATATTGCAGTATTTCCTAGAAGCGATATTGGTCCTGCGCTCTCTCTACGCAGTTGAGGTAACCGAAATGAGACTTATCAATATCGGGAGTAATTTTTAGAAATCCTTTATCAATTACCCTCTGTTTTTAGAGAACAATACTCCGTCACAATTAGGAAAGCCGATGCAACGTTAAAGAATTCATTTATTCATGGAACTAAATTTTGCTTTTAAATTTCAAAAGATCCAAATCAAACTGATCGAGCTGTCTATTTCGTCAATGCAAATAAGTTTGGTCCATAGACGTGTTGTCGCTACTAAAAAATTAAAAATAATTATTTTTTTCTTTGAGAACAGCGAGGATACACGAAGGTTCCTTAGTAATCTTCACTTTTATTTCTTGAGAAATAGACTGCAGGTGAAAACTGAAAGCTTACTTGAAAGAAGTTTTCATTCGTTTGTGTTTAGTACTTATTAAAATACATTAAGATTTCTTGACGATTCAAACCACAGTGGTGAAGGCAACTGTCAGTTTAAAGCTCTCTTCATAACATGCTTGAAGAATACTGTCCTTAAATGACACTATCGCTCTTTCATAGTTCAAGAAGGCTCATATTATGACTATCCTGTACTGGTTTTTGAAGAAGATTCTTATCATATGACAGTCCTAGTCTTGCTCTGGAGGAAGACTGGCGTATAACACGCTGGTCGCGATGTGAGCCGCCGGTGTACACGGAGGATTTTTCGTAATCCTGCTCACCGACCATGCAGTAGTCACAAACTGAAATATTATCAATATTTAATCAAAGCTAAATGAAAGTACGATCCAGTTAATATTCGCTATTTGCAAAATTGCTCACAGCAAATGACTTCAAATTTGAGTTGAATATAAAATTTCAGTTTAACCCATCGCGGTCAACGTATTAAATATCTGCCTACATTTGTGTTTCGAATTTATTGCCGTATAACTGCGAGATGATAGTCCACCTCAGGGGACAGAGAATAGACAATAGACTCAGGCTTGTTGGGTGTGTCTATCTCATGCTATGGGGACTGATACTCCAGGGGCATACAGTTAGGTTACTCAGCTATGGAAGAACTTCTGGGCATTTTATCTATCGTGTTCCCTTTACTCTTTCCTCTTCATTCCTAACTTGATGTTTAAATGCGCAAAGTATCCTGTGTGGGAGCGCATCTCGTGTGTGAATTCGTTTTCTTCAATCCATTCTGAATGTTCCCTTCGCTTCGCTTTCTGTACTGCATTGTACATGACGAGTACGCCGCGCTATGAATCATTTGCGTGAAAGTTTTGTGCGGGTCAACTGGTGTGTATCCCCAGCTTTTATCCTAGTCACACTTCTGTGCCCTTGATGAACTCCAAGCCACACTTTCGTACCCCAGGCATCAACCAAAGCTAAACTTTTCTGATGTTGATGAATATCCAAGGAGCAATTTTGTGTCTTCATGCTTTAATTTTGTGCCTCCGATTCATGCACAAGCCTCACTTCTCTTCCCTCAAGTACCATCTTTGTGCCCCGATGTACGCCCAAGTACCTTACTAATTTGTACCCTTAACACGTTCCCCGTGTATTAAGCTATATGTGCACCAGTCGGTAAAATACTCATTCACGTACCAGTATAAATGAACTACATTTAATCTGTTTCGCGATTTTTTTAATAACAGTTATCGTAGTAGGTGAAATGTTATCGTGCAATCACATTTTCATATTTCTTAGGAAGGATAAAAATGAATTCGACCAATTGTCAAGTTCTCGATTCTGTCACAATCTTAACCAAACCAACCGTTAACAACCTCGGAAACGCAGTCAACGTGTTAAACACTAATTTTGCACTCTTATGTATACATTAGTCGCACGTTTGTACTGAGCTTTGAGCCCCAATTTTGCACCCCGACGTGTGCCCAAGCCCCACATTTTAATCGAGCTCATGCCCTAATTTCGTATGTCTACATGTGCCCAAGCCCCACGTTTGTACGGAGCTTAAAGCCCCACGTTTGTACGGAGCTTAAGCCCCACGTTTGTACGGAGCTTAAGCCCCACGTTTGTACGGAACTTAAGCCCCACGTTTGTACGGAGCTTAAGCCCCACGTTTGTACGGAGCTTAAGCCCCACGTTTGTACGGAGCTTAAGCCCCACGTTCGTACGGAGCTTAAGCCCGCGTTTGTACCGAGCTTAGCTTCAATTTCATACCCCGATGTCCAGCTCTCGGTCGGAACACGCTGCGCGTCATGTGCTCGGCAAGACTCGGCCCGCGTTTCATTATAAGAACGTCGCATCTTGAGATGTCTTATTCACCATCTGAACATCCTGCCTGACAGTCGCCTCTGAATATGCATGAGAGCTCCTGGGAGCCAGGCGGCGGGAGAGGAGGAGGAGGCCACAGAAGTGACAGTAAACTTCTGTTCTCCATGGCCCTAATGGGAGCAATGTTATGGTTTTCATGTCGCTCTTTTCTGACTTTTGAAATGAGGCTTTACTCAGGTTCTTGACAAGTTGATTTCGGCCGCCGATGCTGCTGGTATCATCAGGCACTTTTGTTCACGATTCCCAGAGTTAACTGTGTAAATCTTCCACCATCTACTGCAAATGTCTAACATTTATTATCTGCTTTGAGTGGTTGGAAAAAGCAGCATGTCTCCAGTGGCTGAAGAAGTATTAATCCCGAGTGGCTGAGGCACAACAAATCCCGAGTGACTGAGGCACAACAAATCCCGAGTGGCTGAGGCACAACAAATCCCGAGTGGCTGAGGCACAACAAATCCCGAGTGGCTGAGACACAATGTCAATCTCACACACATTCTAATGCTGCGTGATCGCAATTCAGTATTGCTTCTCAAATATCAACCGGTTCAGCATAAGTACGAAGAGTACAGAGAAGCGAAAATTCAAACGTCACTTTTAGACAGCGAGTAGAAGAAATGTAAATAAGAGAATTAGCTGGATTGCAAGAATTGACCCATCATGCGCATTCATATATAACATATATATTTGGATATTGACCTAATATCATTTGTTAAAAAATACGTGAATGAACTGCAACCAAAATATCCATTTTTCTGAGAAAAACACGTGAAGCCTACCTCTGTTTTGATTTAAATTTGTTCCAGTAATCTACAAACACCTCGCTGAAAGATTTACGCGCGTTTTGTTTTTGCTCTTAAGCCATCCAGCTGATATGCTGTCATTGTAGAACACGACCGCTTGTGCGGTCGGACGGAAAGGACACATCCAGAAGGTGTGACGGAGTCTTGGGCTTAGATCGATGGCATCACCACCTCTGGTTTGATCTGTCACCTCTCGCGTGGAGTGACATTCTGAGACCTATGCTTTTGTGGGGTTCAATACCACTCGATATGTCACACTTGCTAGATGCTAAGGACACTTGGGCGTTGGCGAGCAAGCACCCGAGCGTCTACTTGGGTGCCGATGACATTTCTACATCTGGATCGGTTTCCGCTTAGCATTTAGCGGGCACGTGCATTTGTGCTCCTATATACGAGCGTTCGCACGTACCCATTGAAACTTGAAAAATATCTGGGGATTTATTACCTCTGTCGTGACCGCGGGTGTGTTACAATACGCAGGGCAAACACCTACAGAAAATCGATCGTTGGTTTGCGGTTGTTTCTGTTTCAGAAGGAGAGCTTCAATAAATAACGCTACACGAGTTCGAAAACATCACATGGTTCTTTGTTTCCATACATCACGTTAGTAACAGATTCATAATTATACAAGCATAGGTTAATTATATCAGTAAAATCAATATAACCTAATTGGGTTCATATCTAAATTTTATGAACGCTCGCATGACTTCTGTATTAGTGCCCCAAAAGAGTAAAACTCGCGAGCTCCTGTATAGTAATACTAGATAGCTCCTCCTCGGCCTGCCCAGCGCAGCTCTCGTTAAATAGACCATGCGGACAGCACAAATTCTGAGCATTTAATTCATCTCATTACCGCTGATGTCGAGACGCTGACGTGATGATTACCTTAAGGAGTGACCGCAGGTGGTCTTAAAAACAAATTATTCTATGCAAAACACCTTCGTTTTCAGCGCTGCCAGCGCGGCGTCTCGAGCAGGCGTCTGTCGCTGCGCAGTGTGTGGGGCGGTGGGGCCTTCTGATTATGCGGTAGTTACGATTATGCTCGCTTGTTATTACGATTCCCTTAGGGGGATGCAAGTATTGTATCTTTGGGAATTAGCGCTCCCCGGGGGGAAAATATGAGGTGCCGAGCTGGAAGTTCGATAGGCCCTGTTTTTGTTTAAATAAATAATTTTTTTGTTGAGAATCGTCTTTTTTCTGTTCGCTGCTGTCCTGTTTTTCAGCACTTCTTTCTTCTTCAACTTTTATCTTGTTTCATAGCTTTCCTTATTTATGGGAATTAGCACTCCCAAGTGGAAAATGTGAGGTCTCGAGTTAGGTAAGCCTTTTTGTTGAGATAAAATGTTTTTTGTTCCATTAAGGACGACCTTTTTTCGGTTCACTGCTGTCCTGGCTGTTTTTCGGCACCTACTACTTTCTTCTTCAATTTTTTTCTTATTTCATAGACTTCTTTCGCAACGTACTGTCTCTATGCTCCTTCTACATAGATTCCGCGTTCCCTAATCTCCATACTAAATGGTGTCTTCCTCCTTCCTCTCTTTGAAATGCATTTTTTAGCTGTTAGTAAGCTTAAACTAACATCTAATCTAATCTTCATATCTTTCCTTCATTACCTACTGCTTCTATGCGCATGGAATATTGTTTGGGAATACACCTTGAGGCTAAATTCCCTGTTCCCTGAGTTACATTCTAGATGATGGTGCCTTCATTCTTCCTTTTTAGGGAACACTTTAAGTTGGTATTAGGGAAGCTAATATTAAATTATAATTTGATGTATTTGCGCTTTGGAAACAGTAATTTCAAAGCGACTGTACGAAAGAATATTTCAATCTTTAAATTTTACTTCACAAAATTTCCCAGCGTCACAATTCTGTACCTAATTTTCCAGCTCCGGTGGCATTCTAACCGAATTCCAAATACCTCAGCATAAAATACTCAAGCACACGAGCACGAATGTTCATGTTATTCCCTCCTCTGTACAGGCGCGTTCCAAAGCAAGTATACAAAAGTTGTTGGTGAAGCCGAGCGTAAATTTTGTCAAAAATGTAAGGAAAATACATATATAAAGCTGGAGAAAAAAAGTCTTTTTCAGAAGGATGAGTTTTAACGATAAATTTCGCATATAGATATTGTGAAAATATACCTCATTTATGGGAATTGAACAATTTGTGAAAATTCGCAGCCATTTGTCAATATTCATGAATTTATAACTATATGTTAGGTATGTGGCATTGGTACCGCTCATGAAAGGAATTATCAATAGCGGCTCAAAATAGAGCAATTCCTGGAGGCAGCTATCGCAGCTGAGGAGGCAGCTCCCTAAGAAGAAGTTCATGCTCGGCGCATTTTGCGCTCGTCTAGGTGCTGCTTATCCGAACTTTTGATCTCCCCGCGCTGCAGACTTGCGCTACTTGCAGGCACGCCTACCTCCACCTCGGTGCTGAGACGCGAAATTGCTCTGCTCAAATTGCAACGATCTCTCAAGTTCCTTGGCTTTGCGTGCTTGGTGAAACTGTTATAGAAATTGGGACCGCGTGGAGAGACTTCGCTTTTGAGAAACGTGCTAAAATTTTGTCGGGTGAATTGTGGGATGGTTCGTGTGAAACGGTACCTGATACTGTGATGGTTCTGAAAGATTTCATTTTTGTGAATCTGGTGCTGAAACTTTGTCGGTTTGAATTATTTTCTGATGGGTGCGAAATTGTTACTGACATTGAGACGGTCTAAGAAGACTTTATGTTGTGAAACTGGTGCTTGTGAAACTTTGTTAGTCTAAGATTTTCTGTAATTATTGGTGACAAACTACTACTGAAGCAGGATTAAAAACTAGAGAGCTCATGCTAGGGAAACTGTTGTTGAAACTAAGACGGTATTTCAAGAAATGACTTAGTTTCTGTAATTATTGGTGACAAACTACTACTGAAGCAGGATTAAAAACTAGAGAGTTCATGCTAGGAAAACTGTTGTTGAAACTAAGACGGTATTTCAAGAAATGACTTCGTTTTTATCTAAAGCAAGCATTATAAAGTCATTAAATTCCTCATATGCGTGTTTTTAAATTACCGATTTATGTCTCCAATAAATTTTAAGATAATTCTATTTTCCTTTACGTATCAGCATTTTCAAATCAACTTTATTGCAGAGGATTTCCTATATCTAGTTTTTCCACATTGTCCCTGCAAATTAGCAGAAAGTATTTTCTACTCACAAGCTTTCAGTAGGGCACACATCCTCTCGACTGAAGGTCATCTCTGCGTTGTTAAAGAAAAAAAAACATTCTTTACCTGACCACCAAGTCCCCTTCCAAAAATCTTACACCATCACCACCGTCAGCTATTACCATGCACGGCCCCCATCACCACCAAGAGCACTTAGTTCACCATCACCGTCACCACCACCACCTCCCGGTCATCAGCATGTGCAGTCACGTCGAGCTGGAACCTCAGAAAATTCGAATGAGGCTTGTGAGTAAAAAGCCAGATTGCATATTCGGGCGGTGCCTGAGGAACAAGCCCGGCTATATTGGGAGTCTTGGAAAACAGATGAAGGCGGCATTAGGTGGCGGAAGTGGCTGGTGCCGAGCAGTCTCATCACTTTCTGGTGCAGGTCTTCCACCTTAAAACGGTCGCCCCGACGCTTTGTATGAAAACCAGCCTAAAAGAAGTCCCGAGTGGGGCTGCACGAGAGGAATGTTAATTTGGCACAACATCTTGCTGAGCATCATTGCGAGAACTTCCGTATGACACACCGTCGTTCTCCACATAACTGGGTTCTGAGTTTCTTCAGATGAGTGTTGACTCTATTCTCGCGTTATTAGGAAAAAAAATTCTCTTTGAGGTGGGGAAGATGCATTCTGTCCCTACGAGTGGGGAGAAAGCGTGAGTGTGAAGCCAGAATGACTGCGCCGAGTTTTGTACGAGTAAATTGAAGTCTTAAATGTGCTTACTAACTATAACTGCTTCAAGGTAAACAAGAGGTTGGAGGAAAAATTATGAATTCAGTAATTTCCCTATCGTTTAATTTATTTTCGAGAGTTGCTATTAATGAGGGAGCTGAAGCGGCAGTCAGGTAGATTTTTTGCACGCTCATGGTTCTATGAAATGTCAAATATCTCCGTTTTACGATTTTTTCATCTTTTCCATCCAGTTGAGAACAAAATCGATGAACGGTTAATGAATGACAACTCTAGAATGCCTGAGTAAATCACGCATGAATTTTGTTGCAAAATCAATTGAAGCCTAAAGTTGTCACAAGGCGTTACTCCCGAACGAGATGAGCACTATTCTAGATTTTGGTTCACACTAATTTTCTTTGTCATGTGACGATATAAAAAAAGAGAAATTTTCTGATTAGCACAGAACAGTCAGGGCCATCTCTTCAAAACGTATAACTGTGCGTATGTATAAACGTATTAATCGAAAGGTTTAAATTTGAAGCAGCCTGGCAACTCAACAATTGTTTACCTCACAAGTAATCAGCCACAAAATAGAAATTAGCTTGAAAAAAAAGTTACTTGATGAAAATGCTCAAGAGAGATTCTCCGAGAGATCCCAGAGGTTTATAAATCTCTTCTTAGATCTTTATTAACCAATTCATGTATTTTCCATGTGTTTGTAGGTTTTTAAAAAAATTTGTTTTTGGCATTCGCTTCTCGCCAAGTTACTGCCCATACACACGCTTCCTTGACTCAAGCAAGCCCACCATTGTAATAAGCCTCTGTAATTAATAAACTTATCTCAACTGAGATGTAATAAACCGTTTGACGTCAGTAAGTAATCTCACTACAATTAATATGGCTACTCGAATCCAAGACACATAGTCAACATAACTAGCTTTGAATATAATTTTTATGACTGCCACAACAATTTTCGTACATTTTACCGCTGCGTTCGAATACTTTTCACATGTTTTGGGATTATCGAAAAAGGTTTTCGAGTAGTTTCGTAACTGAAAGCCAACTAAATGCTAGTATGAGCATTAATTTCTTTTCAACTTATAAGTGAAATAACAATTAGGTCATTTCATAATTTTTTAATTCCATTTTTCGATGACCTTCATAACAATTTTTACACCATACCACTGCTCTACGTGAAGCTGAAGGAGTATTTGACCTTTCCAGCTCCTGAGGTGGATACAGTTACTGTATCTGGAGGAATTAGCGCTCCCAGAGGGAAAATATGTCCCGAGCTATAGTTCAGGTTGGCCTTTTTTTTAGTTAAGATTAGTTGTTTGTTAAGACCAATCTTTCATGGGTTCACTGCTGTCGTTTTTAACACCCACACCTTCACCTTTTATCTTGTTTCTTAAACTTGCTTCCTAATTTACTATTTTATGTGTAAAAGATCTTGAGTGTAGACACACCTTGTTCACAGATTCCTCGTTCGCCTATCTCCAGACTACACGGTCCCTTCATTCTTCCCCTCTTTGGAACATCTATATTATGATTAGGGAGGCTTCAACCAACTTATTTAACCAACTGCCTGCGTCCTTCCTCTTTTTGAAACACCTTTGTTGTGATTAGGGAAGCTTCAACTAACTTCTCTAATCTGACCTTTGCAGTGTTCATTTACACTCACTTTGTTCATAGCTTCCGCGTTCGCCTAACTCTATACTACCTGGTGCCTTTGTTCTTTTTATGTTTGGAACATCTTTGTTGTGATTAGGGAGGCTTAAACTAACTGATCTAATGTGACCTTTGCAGTGTTTTGACAAGACTGAGGGTGGTGGCAGCGACAGCGGGGGCAACAGCAACCCAGCTCAGAGCAAGACTCCTCCTCCCTTCAACATGCCTGCTGAGCTCTTCCAGGTAAGCAGTTTCATTATATTTTTAAAAAACATTTTGTTAATTTTTAATAATTGCTATCGTTTTTATGTTTCCTTTTAGGTCATCTTACTTGAGTCACGACATAGCAAAAAGCAGTTGCTTGAAATCGCTAAACATTATAGCTTGAAATTGTTGTTTGGTACTTATTTGGTACGAACTCATTCCACGCCAACTTTTGGCTGGGAACGCTGCACAAATGCAACGAAGTATAATTTTTTATTGTGTGTGATTTTTAAAAGTTATAAACTTTTTATCCTCGATCTTTGATCTATAATGTTGTATTAGATTGCCAATATATCAATTTCACAGATTCCAAGTTACAAAAATAAATTTTATGCGTTCATTTTCTCTTTTTAACGCTAAATAATTTAGGCCTATTTCCAATTCTAAAATGTATCCCACCGGTATATTTTATATCATTCATTTATTAAATTCAATTTGGTACAAGAGAAGGCTGGTGAATGGATATACCTGCAGGAATGTAGAATGTGGCCAAAGAAGTTATTTTAATTGCGTAGATATTTTTATCTGTAGCCGGTTCTTTTTCTTGCTTCTCTGTGTATTGTAGTCTGTACTGTAAGAGTAAGCTTTACTACTTCATTTGCAGCTATTTATTGTTAGCTTACATCAAAGTAATTGACATTTGCTAGAAGGGCTCTTATATTACTATTTAAAAAGAATTGTAGTTTGAAATGTATTTTAGTAATAAATAAATATATCCGATTAAGCCCAGGTGTAGCTTACTTTTTCGCCGTGGTCTACTGATTGCATATTCAGCATTACCTAGTGTAAGAACAATTTACCTAATATGAATTTGAAATATTTTAGAAGCAAAATAGCATGAAATAGCGGTAGCCTATCCATATTGAGGAACCTTGTTCTAATTTTTCAAGTGTGTACATTTCTGTCATTTACTCGTGTGTCTTTAACTTCGTAGACTCAAAATTCTGACTTGTGACAACAGACAACATGCTAACCTGCTCGATGACTAACATTGGGTTTATCTGACTGGTGTGTGCATGCGTTCCCTTTTAGTTAGCTTCAAATCGGCTAGCGCATTTACTTCGCTGTGTATTGATGTTACCCTTGCTCCTATCCAGTATCACAGCAGTGTCTCCTCAACTATTTCGAAAGTTTCTTAAACAAACGTTTCAATCCCTGCAAAACTTTTAGTTATTTTAGTGTAAACCATGTGGAGGATTGTCTGTCTGCTTGAAAATTGTACGTTCATATTTTCTATTTTTGCCACGTACATTTCTCTCCGACCATTTCTTCCACCTGATCCAGTTGTTTTAGACGTTCTATTTTTACTTATTCCAGCTTATTGAAACGATCTAATTTTATTCATTTTAACGTTTTTGAACACTTAGTGAATTTACTCTTTCTTTAAACGCTCCGTCTACCAAGTCCAGCTTATTTAAACGCTCTGTTCATTTACTCCAGCTTCATTACTAGTTTCAGTGAAACTCCCAAGGGTTTACTTTACGCACGATTCTAGACTAGACCGTGTTGGAGTATTTTCGGTGTTTACCCTCGGAATGTTTGACTACATTTGTTTTATTTACAACTTCCCTTATTTTTGTGCACGTGTGTTCTTACATGCAAAAGTTTCAATGTTTCTGATCCCAAATGCACTGCTTTCTTTGATGCTTGGGTAAGTATCGTTAGAACACTTCCGTTCTTGTGTTGAATTGTGCCTGCAAACTGAATCATTTCGGAGAAAATACCTTGTATTTTGGACGATCTTTGTTCATCAATTATTGAAGCTTACTTAGTTACTTTTAAGGAATATGAAGCAGTTAATTAATGCTCAGCAAAACCTCTTTTTGCCCACAATTGTACCGAATCGTACCGTACACCATTTAGCGCTGCTGCAAGAGATTTATTGCGTCGAATTACAATTTAAGAAATGATGGGGGTAATGAAGGGCTTAATTCCCCTACAAAAATTTAAAATAGAATTTATGAACCGATTTTGGCAAAGACTCGCGGCGAAATACGTGGTGCCTGGGTTACCTGGCCTGTTCAGGCGACACAGTGTCGACTTGCGTAACGTGTGTCTTGGTTGACACACTCACGTGTGTCATGGCTGACACACTCACGTGTGTCATGGCTGACACACTCAAGTGTGTCGTGCAGAAAAGTTTATCATAATTGATAGCTCACATTTGTGTGTCGGTTGTAGGACTACTTAACACGCGAAAGTGTTTGGTTTTGGAAAACCGTTTTTTAGATGTTAGACCTGTACGCAAGACCTGAAAAGAAGACTTACTTTCTAAGCTGGCCTGTTTGACTGACATGTCAACTGGCATGTTAGGCTACTCTAACTTCGGGCCTGTTTACATGTCAACTGACCCGTACACATATCAACCAACCCGTCTTATTTTGCCGTTAACTTCGTCTACTATGCGGTACATGTTTATTCATTCATTCATTCATGAAAACTCCTACGTTGTCGCATAAGATTACGGTTTGATAGACTTTTTAATTTTTGTGATAACGTTCGGAGTGATCATTCTCGAATTATTGAAGTTATTTCCTATGAATTATTCTAGCATTGGTGTCGTCTATTTTATACTCCTTGATGAGATATATTTATATATTATCAGTTTGAAATGATTTGATTGAATTGTTAGTCAATGATTCATATCGAGATCGGCGATCGTTTTATACTACACACATTACCACACACGCCACGCCCCTCATTCCCCAAACCCCCCATCACACACACACACACACACACGCACACACAAACACTACATAAACGCACACCATGCACACCACACAAATCACCACATCCCACATACACCACGCACACCACACATCCGCGTTACGCCGCACCTACACACTACCACCACACGCTGCTAGCATGAGCCCACACACCGGCGTCACGCTGCACCCACACGCCACCACTACACGCTGCTAGCATGAGCCCAAGAAGCGCTCTTATTACAGCGCTGCATATTTCACGCTGCAATCTCGCATTTTTAAAGAGCTCCTGTTGCTCTCATCCATTATACGACTCTGCTCTTTCCAACACAACACACCCGCCGGCCCCTGCACCCGACTTCTTGCCTTCCGCATCTTCTCCTCAAGGATAAAATTCGTGTGGCCTTTACTTGAAATTTTTAGGCTACTGTTCATGGGTTTGATGGAAACCTGATGTGGCTCTTGAGCGCGGCGGAATAGGGGTTTTTGTGCCGTGCGCGCGCTCGAGGTCTGAATAATCCCGTGTTAGTGAAGAGTTCTGAACTTGTGTAACTTCTGCACCGGGCTGCAAGGGCCAAAGTTCAGGGCGGGGCGCTGAACACACGTCGTGTGAAAGTTTTGAACACTCCTATGGAAATACACACAGCCTCGTGTCAAATTTGAGGCCTGTTTTATAGCGTGACTCGTTTATTTGTGTGGCGGTAGAGTGATCTGAATTGTAGTAATTTCTACTCCATTTTGATGTGGAACTGTTTTATTTTCTTTGTCCCAAAGTTGCGTTCTGCTGGGAATCGGGTGCAGTTCGTAGGGCTCCCTATGTTTTTTTCTAATTTTCGTGTACAAATCAGAGAACAGATTGTTAAATCTTCCAGAAATATTTACAAAGGAGATTGTGTTTTAAATGCAGAATTGCTTAC